>JANZXV010000004.1:11362225-11380407 GCA_027576455.1 Erythroxylum roigii | reverse complement strand
TACTACTACTAGTTATGTATTTGTATTATTATTATTATTATTATTATTACAAAATTTATTAATTTTCTTCTTCTTCTTATTATTATTATTAAATTCTATTTTTAGTATTAATTTTACTTTCCAACATTCTACAGTGCTTAATTTTTCTGGTCTGACTCATGTCAGCATTCATTATATAGTCGCAATTGTAATATAAAATAGCAACGGAACGATATTAAACCAAAATAAAACATAAGGCTTTAAATTACTAAAAAGTTAGTTAGTTGAACAAAATATAAGTTTCAACCCTATTTTACATAACTAGTCAAAATAACTTCTACATCAATATAATCTTCAGTGTGTGGCAAGAAACCTCCTCACCCACTCAAGTCTTCGGGAAGACGCCAGAGTGAAAAACACAAGCATTTGTGTAGGATGATCAAGAATTTTGCTTAAAGCAGTATCCCTTTCATCCTCTGTGAGTCCCTCTTTCTCACTCAATGTACTATCTATCTGTTCAACTTTTTGTTGAATATATGTTTCAGTCCCCAATTTATCTCCAATCTGACTCATGGTATCACCTAACATCCTGGCAGCAACAATAATTGAATCTGTACGGCTTGCTTGTCCTGTATCATTACTCCTTTTCTCCTCCGTGTTGAAATATTTCCAGCTTGTCTTTCAATATTTGAAGTTTGAGGTTGGGTGAAGGACTCATCTATCTCATGCAAATTATGCTCATATTGATCTTCATCACCTTCATTTATCCCACCTAAACCTTCTTGCCTTTTCATTTCCTCAAGAATATCTGCAGTAGTTTGTGCTTCATTTCCAATTACACGATCTGTTCCATAAATCCTAGTCAGTTCATGGTAAAAAGGAAAGCTCCTTTGTCGAAATTGAGCAACATCTTTGTGACTCTTTAACTAGATGAAAAAAAAGTGAATAATTTATATAAATTTCAAGAAAGTAATTAAAGAAAATACTTAAAACAAGATAAACAAATTGAATACTTACACTTAAGATAAACAAATTCTCACCTGACCTTTTAAAATTTTTCCTAATAACTCGATTTTTAATATGATGAGCAATATGTAAGAAAATTACTACTTGTTCATCAATAAGCATGTTTTTTTTGCTGACTTTAATCCTCCTATACTTTCTAGTATTTCACATAGCTTTAAAAAAGCTTACCTATTTATCCTAACCATTGAAATGCATGACTCATCATTGTCATGCACAATTCGCCTCACATAATCTCAATTTGCATTAAAAAAATTAGAAAATAACTTATAACCCTTGGCCTATAACCATGGACGTAGCTACATGGAACCCAGTGGTGCACTGAGCCCCCAAAATTTTAAAAAAATTAAATATTTAGACCCTCCTATTATAAATTTCTGACTCCGTCACTGCCTATAACTATATAAAAGCCTCCAATGCCAACAAACTGAATAACAAACTAAAAACATTACACAACTCCAACCATACAGTCAAAACAACCACAATTCTTGTTGTTCTTTCCGCATTTCTACATACACATAAACTGAAATGAGTCGTGACTGCAAAAAAAAAAAAGTTAAGAAATAAGGGAATAGAATAGCTATTCCCTCGTACCAAACATCCCATAAATGTTACCATTTTCACACGTCAGGCAGGATTTGATAGTCACTCTCGTATGTTTAAATTATGGGTTCAAGATGTCCAACGTGACAAAGCAATACCAACTTTGAGCAAAGAGTGACACTAAACTTTAGTAAATGTCATACCCTCTCACCCCACTTACAGCAGGACTTACTTGGGTTAAATAAGCCCCAACTAAGAGACTCCGTTCTGTACTTCGTATACATGTACGGACAGATAGAGAGCATAGGTTGAACGATTGCACCATGCAAAACAAATTTAGGCCAAACTGAATAGTGTTTGACTAATTAACGGTCCCTAATCCACCGTAGGCAGATGATTTCACACAAGCCCCTGTTCTTGCCACGCTCTATATACAAGTTTGTTATACACTGTTAGTAAGCTTAATCTATGTACATGGAGCAAAAACCAATTGATGACCTCGTGTCAAACTGAAAAATCTCTTCACCAACCACCCAAAATACAAGCCTAGGTCTTCTTCAACTTTTGCCTTGGCAAACCCAAGCCCCTGACTACCCAAGCTCCTATGGTATAGTCTTACAGTGCTCGTCTCCTGTTTATGCCTGTCAAGTATTCAACAACCAAGCACAAGATATTTAGTCCTCTCCTGTTCTTTTGCTTCTCCTGGCTCAACCGCCTGCCAGCGCTGTTGTCTTGTTTTCCTCAATGTGTCATGAACTTATAATTCATACTTTAGTTGCCCAGGACAAACTGAGATAACCCATGACGGATTTTCACAAAACACCAAAAAAAAACTATCCTCCCCATGTTCACCCATGATTAAACGAAGCCTTCAGACTCTCTTCTGGTAGTGTCCAAGACAGCAGGTGTCCACCAGAATCCCCAGTTAGGAACTGCTTCATGTCACCGCTGAGACAAAGTGCAGTAACAGGATGCTTATGAGACTTCAATATCTTGTGCAGAACTAACCTGTACTCTGGTACCTTGTCACCTAAATTCAGCACCCCTGACAAGTTACAGGTCGATTTACTCAAAGCACCCTCTTGAGACAAATGAACCATTTGCCACACCTTGACAGCCCCACTCTGGTGACCTGTCACATACCAGTTGGTATCCAGCCAGTCTGAAAAAGTACAATTTGTCACAGAAAGAATGGAATCAGATGGCAATTGGGATGTGTTAATCAATGCAAGGCATTCCCCATTGATGCTCCAAATAGCAAGCAGAATTCCAGCAGCTGTCACAATCTCCCCTGTCAAGTCATTCACATAAATTGCTGAAACTGGTACTGGGAATTCCGGTAGCTGCCTAATGAATGACAAGGAACTAAGGTCCCACATAATCACTGTGCAGTCATCAGACCCACTCACAAGCAGCATGTACGGCTGGCTAACATGAAGACATGTGATTTTGGCAGTGTGCCCACAAAGTGCCTTCTCCAACTGCAGGCGTCGTGACGCACGAGGCTTGTCATTGCTGATTCTCCAAACACAAAGTAAGCCATCATCGGCTCCTGTCACTAAGATTTGACCATCATGGCTAACACCAGTGCACTGAATCTGGTTCCCATCATGAAGATTTTCATGCGTAGAGAGAAGTCTGTCTTGATCATAGCTCATGAATCTTAAACTACGATCCGGGAAACCCCATGCCACATATTTGGTGTATGTTCGAGGCTTAAGTAAACTGTTTGTCCCTACCACACAAATTTTTTCATTGAGGGTAACAATTTGCATTATTGCAGACAAGTTCTTGCGTACTTCATGTGGAACAAGATGGGAGGAGAACTTAAGTGGATGAGGAGGAAGTTTTCGGTCAGATCGCCTTTTGACATGAGGTTTGAGAAATAGCTGCTTAGGTGTTTGCCCAAAGTGATTGATTTGTGCTAAGATAGAGGCTTTCATTGCTGGATCTGTAACTGAGTCTATATCCACACTCCCCTCGTACGTGTAGTGATAGAAAACATTCACAGCTTCTTCAGCAACCTGTCCATTACGCAAGGAGCATTGAATATAACTAGAATAAATAACAATGGATTTAGAAATATAAGACTTACAATCAAAAGGATAACATTAGCAAAATACTCATAGGACTTGGATATTGAGATTCATAATGATGACTAAGGGAAGATAAAGTGATAGCTTTCCTATTTAAAGGATGAAGCAACTACGAAGAGAGGGATAGATAGATAGAAAGAGAGAGAGAGAGAGAGAGAGAGAGAGAGAGAATATGAGATATTCATTTTGTTACACACAAGGTAAATAATCCAAACTAACCTTCCCTCTTTGTTTATATCCAAAAATGAGATCTATCCAGTGATGAAGATTTTCCGAAACATAATCTGACTCCAATGCTTCCCTATGCTTCCTGATGAATTCTCTGGCACTGCCTCTAGCCCATGGAGGTAAGATAACATCACCAACCTGGAAAAAGATTTCCCATGGAGTGTTAACAAGACAAAATTTTGAAGGGACAGGTGCTTTGCAAGGGAACAAATTATGATGCCTCGATCACCATTGAATAAAGAAATGAAAGCAATGGAAAGAAGAAGATTCAACAACTTCCAGTCGAACCTACCTTCTCTCCCGATTGTTTCTCTCCCAAGTCAAGATTGAACTTATTATCCAAGAACTCTGGCATGTAGAAGAATTCTGGAATCAACTCCTTCACATCAGACGTATTGCCTTTCCCCGCTGCACTTAACCACGTATCTCTAACACTATTGAAAAGACGGTCAGCATGATCAAATTGACCACCCTGCAGCTTCAGATTCTCTGAACTAAATGGTGGAAGGCGTATAAGATAGAACAGGACAATCCCCGCACTAGAATAATGAGAACCATAATGAAACTTGGGCACCTCAGGATCATCCCAACTCTCGTATCTGTGTAGAAAGAAAAAAAATGTAAAGGAAACAATAAATGAATAATCAGTAACTAGCTCTGTCATATGCATCTCAGCATACCTTTTCCTAAATTCGTCTTCCCCTTCAGGTGTCTGACAACCCATTGGTTTGTCAAGCTTACGAAAAGTTTTAGGATTGGTCAAATCAAGATTTTCACTCTCATAATCTGAAAGAACCCATGGAAATACTGGATATTGGGTGAGATCACTGTAGCCACGACCAGCCAAGGTATTGAGGTGCATTAGGTATTGAAAGTTACTAATTTCTCCATTTTGCCACCTTTTTGAAAAGGATTTAGCCATTATCTTGAATAAACGACCACCTTCACCACTCTCTTGTTTTGTTGAACCAGAAATTGTAGGGTCCAACCTTACGCAAGGAAGAAATTCATAAAATAAGAACATTAGGTTCCAATATTCAAGATAAGGAAGAAGCAACCCCAACATTGAAGGAAACAGTATAGCATGAGCAAGACAAGAGTGTAAGAAGTAAAAGAACAATACGAGGACAGAGAAACTGGATTTCATTTCTTTGGAAAGAAATTAGGGAGATTCTAGCAGGTTGACTGCACAAGGAAAATGCATGTAAAAATTACCTCAACAGAATCACATCCAAGTCATATAGAGCAATATGTACACAATGAAGCAAAGTTGAACATATCATGAACATACAAACAAAGGGATAGAAGCAGAGGCAGGCAGAAATCAGCACAATATTCCAAGTCATATAGAGCAATATGTACACAATGGAGCAAAGTTTAACATGTCATGAACATACAAACAAGGGGACAGAAGCGGAGGCAGCAGAAATCATACATGCTATTCCTTGGAAGATTCATGGAAACCAGATTTTTGAATACTTCTTCTCTTTCCTTTTTGTGAAATACCAGGAGATCATTACATCCATCCATGCTAAATATCTCAATAGCAACAGGACGAAGCTGGTAGTCACGTTTCAAAATTTCATGGACACTGTTGAGTTTCCACATTTGCCAAGGATGAGGTAAATTACCACTAGTACACACTTTTTCCTTGCCCCATGCACCACCATTGTAAGCCCATGCCCTTCCTCCAACATATGTCTTTACTGTTGTGCCCCAAGAAGAAGTTGACTTCGACTGGAAATCGATACTGTTAGTAACATCCTTCTTTACACCCAAAGCCTGATCGATAACAGATAGTTCATCTTCGCATTCCTTTTCACAAATGCACTCAAAATCATCAATGTAAAAATTCTCAATTACATATAAAGAAAGTTCCCCTATCAGAAATACACCATCATGCTTGTCCAGACCTACAACTCGTTCACAGTTATATTTAAAGCGGATCTTTTCAAGGGGTTCTAGATATGGCCTTATGAGATATTCACCATTATCATTAAGTTCTTTCTCTGACTTATCATCCGTGGCTTTGGCTTCGTCAACTTTATTAGAAGATGATTGCCTTGGAGATCCTATTTCAGACTTGTCTCTTATGCTTTCTGACAATGGAGCAGAGACTGTACTGGATTTGACCCCAAACTCAAGTGCTGAGTGAAGACTAGCATCATTCATACTGCTAGTTCTGTCATCAGTCCACCCACTCCTAACAGAATCTATACGTTTGCCATCATCAGCTTCTTTGAAAAAGTCCCCATACATCTCACTTTCAACCCCATTCGGACTGGCACCATCGGTGAAAAGCTGAAAAAAAACCTCTGAGTCAGTATCAGAAGCATCAGGCCCATCTTCAGGTTTTCCTTTAGACAGCTCAAGTTCCCCAGGTTCAAATTGCCCATCCAAAACGTTTAAAACAGTATCAATCTTCAATTTGCATCGTGCAAGCTTTTTGCGCATTCTATATGGACCTTCAATGGGACAAAGCTGCCATTTAGGATCTTCAGTCACAGAGGACTTGTGCATTGGGAATATTCCCCGCTCATGAACAAGTTGCTGAAGAAGGGTTTGCCACTCACTTTCAGCATGTAAAACCCATCCATACTTATCTTGCCGAACAACTCTCAACTCAGTAGACATTGTATCACGAACCATTTCCAAAGCATTTCTCCGTTCATTCAATTGCTCCCAGTGTCTTACATCCAACTTTGAAATATCTCGTAATCTTCTACTCATTTCTCTCTTACGACGTCCCTCAAGACCTTTGATTCTTACTCCTGGAAATTTTGCTGATCCAGTAATATACTGAACCCACATAATGGCTGCACACTGCTCCAATACTTTGTTGACTACCTGCTCAGAACCCTGAAACCACTCAAAGAAAGCAGATAGACTTCCAGTTAATAACCTGTCAAAACCACCATGTAATACATCCAGATGCTGTCCTTGATGTGGTTTAGAAACAAGTAAGTCCTCTAGTGCAGATCTGCGGTGCACCAGAAGAAACTTGATAATGTCAACTGCCATGTTCTGTACGTTTCGCCTATGATCACGGAGAAGAGATAGTAGATTTACACAAAGACAGCAATTTAGATCAGTGTCCAGATTAATGGGGCAGAAAATAATTCTCCTATGAGCAACTAGTAACTGCAAAACTGTGCCAATGTCAATTCCTGAATCTTCTTGCACATTGCTTGAGGGCAATCTCTTCTTTGGTTCAAGGAGTAAACCTAAGTTTGAAAGGAGCTCATCTTCGCCAATGTGAACTAGGAACGATGGAAGAAAACAATATAACATCAAGCGATTTGTGTTCTTGAGGAGTGAATGTATGTAGGCATCAAGTTGTTTGCTCCCTCTCTTAATTGATAAAATACCCTTTCCAGCAGGAGCTGCTTCTTCAATGCGACCATCTTTATTTGCCAATTGCAACATTGACAACATAAACTCCAAGGTCTTCAGCACACCAGCTGGTTGAGGAAAAGCACCCATATAGACGCGGTCAACTATCATCCAGCACAGTGCATCTAAGTTTGATGACCACCTACTTTTATCTAGCTTTTTCTCATTTTCTTCATCATCACGGAGAAGACGCCTTTCTATGAAGTTCATCAACCTACTGAGGCACAAACCCTGAAAAACTAGAACAGTTTCAGGGTCAACATATAAAGGTGTCATTTCCAAAACACTCTCAATAAGCAGTGCTGCTTTCATCTGCTCAGTGATGAAATCAGAAAGAACTTCTGCCACAAAATCTAGTACAGCAGTTGTTGCTGCAGAACATGGACCTCCTCCATAACCAGAATCATCAATTTCAAGAAGCATTTTTGCACTGATTGTGATGTATGTGTTTGCAGCAGATAGACTTTGAGTACTAGATCTGAATTCTGAAGATGAATCCAGTTCATGGGCTGTCAAAGAAGATTCTACAGAAGGAGAGGCATGTAATGAAGGTCTGGATTCATAATTTTGTGCACTTCCCAGCCATGATGCCAATGCAACAACTGTAGATGAAGAATTTGTAAGCGGAATCCTTGAATTAGATTTCTCTGATATGACAGGTGAATCCAATATAGCATGAGATGCAAAACTTGGAGAATATGCCGGTTGAACTGAATCCGTATTGCAGTCAACATTATGTGCATTATATTCAATTGAGCAGGCAGAAACTTGCTCAACATTCTCCAAGTCCAAGTGCTGAACAGCTAAGCCATCTCCTTGCACCGGCTGTTTCAAAGGGGAATTAGCAGCCTTGATATCTGCTTTGACATCAGCAACATAATTTTCAGGTACAGGCATATCTTCAGAGCTTGTACTTGCATGCCCCTGGGGAAAGCTCCCGATACTAATGGAAGTCTTCACAGAGTGTTCTTGATCATGAGGCAAACTGGAGAAAGTATTTTGGGAACTGTAGTTATCATCACAATCATTCAAGTTTTTCTCTTCTGTCTTGTCAGAGAGTGCTCTTATCATCTTCACTGCATAAGTTGCCCTGTAAGAGAGTAGGATTACCCCCATCCCACAAGTAAAAAGGATGACAAGTTAAAAAAAAAACATATGTGTGAAGGAGACTCCAGTTACATTAAATAGGTAAAGAATAACAAATTTTCATTAATTGAACTGGCAGCAGGGATGGAATTTAAAAAAAATGCAGAGCAAACAAACTATAGCAACAAACCTTATACAAGAAAAATAAAGGTCTATGCAGTTTTCAAGAAACTCTGGCCTTCTACAAACAGCTGTAAAAGGTGGACACATTTTTGCAAGATCAACCATAAACCTCAATACTGAAGTTGCGGTAGTAGGAGCCAATGCTTCCCCACCCATTAAGCGTGCTGCATAAGTCTTGTGCATCAATGCCTCACCCTGAAGCTCCCCTGCCATGTCTCCATTCCCCTCCACAAGCTCTGACATAAGACTAGCACCAACAAGGGAAAGATTACCAGTTTGATGGGCAAGCATTGACTGGAAAATTAACCTATCAAATGTATATTTAGCCATTGCAATCACTGAGTCCAACAATTCAACAAACTTCAACTCCACATAGCTTCCATCACTTGGCATCAGGGCATGAAAGTCAAGCATACGGACTTCCGGCAGTCTTGGATAAACAGGCTTTCCAAATATCAGACAGAATATGATATAATATATGTCTGGAGAATCATAAAAACTTGGAAGAACTCGCACCAAACCCTGATAACCCCCGCTAGTGCGAAATTTAAGAGCAAAGGTGGGAGAAGAAGCAAGGCACACACCTAGAAGAGTCATGATCCATCTCATACTTGTAGGATGAACAGCTTCATCAAGAAAAAATGTGATCAGTTTGGATGAAACAATCTTATGCCACTGTTCAAGCACCTCTTCTGATTTTATGGTTACTTGTAGATCAATAAGCATCTCCAGCAGCATATTCCTTACAATTACATGTTTGCCCATTGACTCGCGCATTATTTGTTCCCGTGGTTTCAGTTCAGGTGGATCAAATGACATAATCACAAACTTAACCACATTTTCAAGTTCGGAAGCTAGAAACCCATCTTCCAGTATGACTCCAAGCAAGACAACTAGTTTCTCTAAAACAGGAACTTCAACATCACCCCGCTGCAAAGTCACTAGCAGATGTTGAACAAGGTTTATTCGGCGCAATACAGTAAGATTATGATTTCTATACCAGTGCATAGATACTAAATGCTCAAGAAAACCTAAAAGTGCAATTTGAATGGGAACTGGGGCTATAACCCATAATGTCCAGTCCAACAAGACATGCTCAACCATATCCGAATTAGACAAGACAATGCAATTTGAAGTTTCAACAGGTATATCAGAGTTTTCTAGCTCAGAAATATGACTGAATGAATCTTTTGGGGCAGAAAAATCATCCATATCACCAAGAGACCCTACTGAAGAAACTTCATCCCGAAATTTTGACAAGCTAAGGTCCTCAAAGCTGGCATCCTGAAGAGTTTCAGCAGGTGACAAAGTAGCGTGCGTGCTTTCCAATTTCCTTGGCTCAGCAAAAGAAGCTTCACATGCAGCAATTTGGAAAAAGATTTCCAGACATTGCATGTCAAATATTGACATTCTACGACGAAGAAATAAAGATAGCAAATGGTATCCCCTGCATGTTTGCATGTCCTTTACGTTCTGGGGATTCTGATGCAATGCACAAGCCAATAATGTCAATGCCATGTGAAGCATATCCCTTGTTTCAGCAGCTTCAACAAGAGCAAGCACTACAGCCATCCCACCAATAGGGCGGATAGTATCACCAATTGTGCATTGCCTGCAGACACAGATGTCCCCATAGAGACGTCCAAATCGTGGTATACCTGGACAACAGAAAGAAGCAGTCATGAAATGATTAATAGTAGCGTCCTCCGTTCAATAAACATACTCCCATGAAACATTTGCAACAGAATCAGACTTTAGTAACTCACCCCCTATAGGAGAAGCAGCAGCTGACATTGGATCAACCAGATTGATCAACGAGAATGTCCCAGATGATCGAATAGCTTCAACACATGTTCCATCAAATGCAAATATAAGTTTCTTACCAGAAAGCTGTAAAGATAGATTTCCTAGCCTTTCCAAATCCCAAACAATCCCACTGCCATCTGCCCTAGAACCACCTTGCTTGCCAGCATTATCAAGTTTCTGTGCATTTGCCAATGACAAATCAGCATCCAAAGAATCTAATATGGCCATACTACCACCACCACAAGCCTGATTGGGCACAAAACGCAGAAGATCTGAGTCTTGGAAAAGCCCTCTATAGCCTCTACCAAGAATGTACATAAAATATATACACCCTGCTGTAAGCACCTCCTCAAAAAGATAGGAAGAACGTAGCTTCCATGTCAAATCACTAACGCTTGCACAATTAAAGGGGGTCCCAATTGTTACCTGCAAAGGCTTACCAAAAGGAGACGGAGAATAACCTAGTTTACCTGTGTGTCTTAGCTTTCCATTAAGGTACAGATATGCAACACTAGCTTGAAATAGTCCGGCAAGAGCATTTGGTTTACTGTGAACAACTGCAAGGTGATGCCACCTGCCTTCTTCTAACTCTAATCCAGAGAAAGACAGGGACGAAGAGTTGCTTGTAGCAAGGGTTAGAACACCGTCCTCCTGAAGATAAAGTTCTGCATAGAATGAGCTTCCACTACTTGCTGTACCAACCGAAAAAATCCGAAGAATATGATGTCCATTGTGAGTCACATTACAACCACTTCGTCTCTTAGAAGGACCAGCTTTCAATGGTTCCATTTCCTTTGCTTGCGACTTCAGGAAATTTCTGAACTGAAACCAACACACAAATGAATAGCCTGCAGCAGGGGGCCAAGACCTTTCTCCTAAGGATACCTGAATCGAAGCATGGCCAATTTTGCTCATGTCCATCTCAACAAATGGTGCCATAGAAACATTCTCCAAGGCCATATCTTCTGTGAGAATTAGCCTCTCCATCATATCAACAAGAAGATGACCTGAATTCGTGAGTCTCATTTGTAGAATGTATCTAATAAGCTGTTGAAGTTCTGAAGGAGACAACCTATCACCAGAAATAATCGCTTTACGTCCCAACATACACGTGAGAAAATTCAGCAATGTTATAATCCATATAAAAGACAAAATGTCCTACCTATATGCTCCAAGAATTTCCACAATCTTTAATGCATAAGAAAGCAATGGAGATGAGCCTAAAATGAAAGGGCGAATTGTCTCCAGCAGAAGTTCTACACAACCTAGAAAATTTGAGAAAATGGTAAAGAAATTAGTAGAGAAGCTAACAATAAAAGATAAGAGGAATATGGATGATTGCAAAGAATAGCCATTCGTACCAATAGATGTGAGGCTTTCCTGATTAAATGGACCAGCAAGAGCAAGCCTATCAATAAGATTTAGCACTTCCAGTTGCACCTTGGGAGTAAATAGTAACAATGAACGGAGCAGAACTCTAATGGCACCAGGGTTGTACACTCTTTCCTTGTCAGGATCACATACACCCGATGATGTAATTAAAAGAAAAGTAGCTGATTCAGATTCATTGAGGTCAGTCAGTCCTACACTATCTGACGAAAAGAACGGTGGAAGCACAATTTCAAGAGCAACCTCTAGCAACAACTGTATAACTTGCTTTTCACACTCAACACATAGCAAGCCAGACTCAGATAGAAGATCACAAAACATCTGGGACGATATAACAGAATGTAATTTTGTCCTGTTAATAGCATTGCCACACACTCCAGCTGTAATGAGGCGCATTAAATATGTAAATAACTTCATGCAAATAATCAAAGATTCTTCAGCCTCTCTTCCATCACCTTGGAAACTATGGAGTGTAGTCAATAAAAGAGAAAACCCAGTGGCTTCACAGAAGACCCTCTGAGCTGAACCGTTAACTCCCATTATGCGCCACAAGGTACCCATCATATCACATTTAGCATCACATTGAAGCTTATATTGATTCCCTGTACCACTTGTAACCATTCCACTTTTTAGAACTTCAACAAGAGCACCTAATTCTTCGGGATGTGCCTGGAAATTGGAATCCCGGATCAATAATCATCAGATCAGAAACAATCTAGCACAAAGTACAAGTTTCAAGAATCATTAATGAATGAAGGACAGGCATAAGCTGCAATTATTTTGCTATTTACAGCTTCAAGGGCTAGTTGTCCAAAGCACCAGTTTTCAAAAGCCTAAAATATATGATGAGAACGTAGAACTCTTAGAAGTAACATTAGTAAAAATCCATGCACAGAAGGGTTAACTACATGAATTACAAACCTGTGCAACATCTTCAGTAATCAAACAAGATAATATCCGGAGGACACCAGGACGATGAACACTAGAAACCACAAAAGGAAGAACAGTGGCTACACCATTAGCTGAACGAAAAGATGCTTGATTGCCTTCAGCTTTTTTCACCAAAGAGACCATACAGTCCCATGCAACAGATATTGTACCCTCAATTTCAAAAATAGGAAACTTCCCAGAACCAGATTCTATTAGCTTGGGGGAAGACAGAATAGCATCTTTACTATCTAAGTGTTTCTTAAAGATAGACTTTTTATCTGACTGGTTAGACTTAACACTTTGTTGGTCTGATCCTAAAAGAAACTTGTGCTGCTTTAAATCATCTAGCAGGACTTCGAGTACACCAACTTCCCGAAGCACTTTCTTGTATTGCTGATCAAATGATATAAGTTTTACAAAGAAAGAGAGAATAGTATGCTTCAGTTCTGGTGTTATTGGTTGCTGCAATAAGCAACAAAGAGAGAGTAATTCTTGTTCGGGAACACAGTTCACAACAGTCACTGCATATTCAAGAATTTTCAAGATAATCTCTTGCAATGATGCTGGAAAGCCAGCCATATTTAGGATTAAAAGTGGAACTGTTCGCAATTTTTGACACAGTTTATAGTTTTCAATGTGACTGGAGAATATCTTAAACATTCTATTCAAAACTTCTGCTTGCAATTCCCTGTTATCTGCCTTGAGAAAAATGTCTTGCAACATCTGAACTGCCTCAAGGTCCTTTACTTTGTTATTGTCTATATCCCAATTTTCATCAGCAAGCCAATCAAGAGATGGTGTACGACTTCTGATATGACCAACCTTGGCATGAGAAGACCTAGAACCTTTTCCAGCAGAAGATCCTTTAGATTCACTTAGACCAGTTTGAGCAAGACTAACAAGAACATCAAGCAGCCTAGATAGTACAGGTGATATATGCTCAAAATTGAGATCCTCTTTTCCCACACTACTGTGTCTCCCTACATCACTCCTAGCCTCAGTACCAATGGAAGTCCCATCTTGATCGGTATTAGTAATTGACGGCAGAGATAGAGTAGCCTGGTTTTGTGGCATGGAGGACAGAACCAATGCAAACTGGATGAGAAACTGATAGCCATGAGCATTATGTATATCTTCCCTGAGCCTGACACCACCAGCCTCTACAATTCAAGGTTATATATAATAAGCAGTAGAACACACAAAAACATTTTAAGCTTACTACAAGTATTAAAACTGCAAGTAGGCATTGTATTATATTTCATTTAATGACTCCAGAAATCTAAACACCAGCAGAAGTCTTTCAACAGCTTCAAACATAATTCATGGGCCAATTACCAGGTCTATATGACAACTCAACAGCTTCCAGTAACAAGTCCACAATGCCCATAGTATATGCAGAATCACCACAATCTGGATTAAAATCTTTGACTGCCATTAAAAGAACTTTAATCTGTATAGAAAGAGAAGAGTTGGTAAGAAGATTCAACAATTTACAAAAAGTGTTGTAAACAGAAATAATTTTACCTAGAATCTTGAAAGATTAAAAACAGAACAAGTTCTATGAAATTGTAAAATAAGCGTACATAACATAATCAGGATACGCAAAGTAATAACTCAGAGGCAGGATATGAGTTGTGAGAACTCAAAAGGATATTAAATATGGTGGCAATACCAAATGATGCTTTCTTATATATCTGGCTGTGCTTCCATTGTCGTTCACCAAAAGAAGACCAAGTATCTGGACCAGAAAAGCCAAAAATTGACCCAAAAGAAAAAGACAAAGAAACTACCATCAGACCATAAAGATTTTACAAGTTATACCACGTAAACACAATTTTAAGGCAGCATATATGATGCTTCATTATTGCAACTTGTATATTTGAAAAAGCAAAATGGCCATTATACCTGCATTGCATGTCTATGAAGTTGTATGTTGTGTAGTGGAACAAGACCTTCTTTATATTGAGAAAAGACATTCAATGAGCCGTTGGCAACCATTTGAAACAGCAGCTGAAGTGAATCATCTTCCACCAAACTCTGTGCTGCTGATGGATGACTTGCCAAAGCTTTCATGACATGAACTATACTTCCCTCAACCTGTATGCATAATTACTTGACATAATTTGCACTTAACATGACTCAGGTATATAAAATCAGTGATATGTGGATTGAGATGCTAAACATGTGGAGAAATTAATATGAATCGATGAAAGATGATTTCACAACTTTAACCAAAGCCACCATAGGACTATTGAAGCAAAGTAATCATAAGCCCAGAGGGGAGTATCTTAGGTAGAGAAAAATATATTGAAGAATCACATACCCCTTCCAGTAATCACGCTTTTAAACTATATCTGTTTCCTCGTAATTAACAATCTACCCTTTGTACCATAATACAGCACTTCTTTTCCAGTTAAAAGTTCTCCAAGAAGAAACTAATCTTAACATTATAATTGTAAAGAAACTATGGATAAGGTATTGACCAAGTTCTACCATTCCCATGGCATCTCCAATGCAGAAAAAGTAGAAAGCAAGAATTCATCAAGTTATCAACTGCTAATTGATTATCCATAATATAAAGCACTATCAACAAAATCAACAGTCTAGATTCCAAACCAGGAACCATGATTGTGTCAAGCATTATAAACTAAAAAACCAAGTCAGTGGGTCCTGTATGACTCTAACAGAACAGAGGGTACTATTCCATCAAACAAAACTGTCAACTAACAGCATTCATGGACATATTTGGGAACCACGTATGTGAGTGTAGCTCATGTCACAGAGGTGGAAATTTAACAAAGTTTTTCCCTAAGGAGCTGCTTTGAAAAAATAGTGACATTGTTTATAGGATAACCTGCAGACGTCACTCCCTCCCTAAGACATTTCAAACCCATTCCTCTCTACCTCGTCGTGGCAAAAATAGATGCAAATCTTTTGTTGTCAATAAAAGCAACTAGAAACAGAACACAAAGTCGTTTAAAATACTACCTCAAGCCGGCGAACTTGTCTGCCATTACTATCACAATCTTTCTCAGCCTTTGGTCTTTGATTGGATTCAGAACTTAGAAAGGCATTCAGAATATGAATGAGACAGCATAATATCCCCGAATCAAGGAGCGACTGCTTATCAACAGGCTGCAAATGAAAAAACAAGTATTGAATTTTCAAATAACAAAAAAAACATAATATACTAATTAACTACTCTGAAATGTATGCTTGACAAGGTTCTATAGTTGAGAGCCTCAATTGTGAAGAACAAACAGTAAGCCAACTCACATACAGAGTCTAAGCCACTCAAAATTATTCCCTTGAACAATTAGTAGATTATGTCTTTAAGCAACTTAAAGAAAGTCAACCAAAGACCACATTAATCCCAATAGGCACAGAGAAAACAAATCTTAATATTAATGATACTGTGATATGAC
Organism: Erythroxylum roigii; assembly: GCA_027576455.1. Lineage (NCBI taxonomy): Eukaryota > Viridiplantae > Streptophyta > Magnoliopsida > Malpighiales > Erythroxylaceae > Erythroxylum > Erythroxylum roigii. The sequence continues at coordinate 11,364,326 of JANZXV010000004.1, read as the reverse complement.
GAGCAAACAGAAACAGAAAACATTTACTAAGACTTTTATTAAAAATAAGAAAAATATACCCCAGATACAAGGAATTCAAGAGCAGTAAGCACATTAGAGCCAGGGCTGATGCCATCCTGCAGAAAACACGCAGAAGCACCTTGAGACAACAAATATACAGCACAAAATAGCAGCACACTCAACTGAATGTTTGGAAGAATAACCTTTGTCACTTCTGAAAAAAAATTTAACAGTTTATCTACATCCAAATATCTTGTTTTGCTGCTGATCTTTAACTTCTCAATATCAGCTACAAATGCTCTTCCAATTACAAAACAGAATATATGTGTCTCAACTAACCTGTGGTGCAAGAATTTCCAGTTAGTTTGTAGCAATCACATTATGGCACAAAGAAAGCTAGATTCAATTCAAGATTCAGAGGAACAAAGTCCTTACAAAGTAACTACTTGAGCTACACTCGCATGCTGCTTTACTAATCTACAAAAAGCATCTACAGTCAAATTCAGGGCCGCTTCTTTCTCCTGCACAGAAGATTGAAGAGCTATTAGAACCCACCCACCATATCATTCACATAACTAACAGTGACTTCCATCAAAATAGATAAACAAGACAGCACAATGAAAGTGCAAGTAAAAGATTCGTGCACAAAATAAAAGTACCTTTTCAAAGCTGGATGAACGGAATTCCTCCCAAAATCTCTTGAAGTCCAATTCCAGTTCATGTCTGTCTCTGCTTTGACAAGGAAAAAGGACCATTGGAGAAAATAACTTCAAGTACAAAAGCGTATCTAACAGTCATGATTGCATATAGAGACTGTATGAATATCGATTCAATCTAGCATTGAACACCATATGCTTTGCATGCATCACCAAAAGCATCAAGGCACTTTCTCCAGCCAAAGATCAGTATATGGGTAATACAACATACGATACGAATGAACTGTTGGACACTCAAATGCGCATTATAATTAAATTCACCATACCTAAAATGCCATAAAATGAAATAAAATTTAGGTTATATTTAGCAGTGAGCACCGGGCAAATTCATATTAGATGCAAGTAAGACACGATAAATATATAAAGATAAATACTATCCATGAGATAAAGATTATGCAAAAATATAATAAGAATGGCAGGAGTAACATATAAACCATATGCACTCAAGGACTGGTAACCTTATCATGCTCAATATCTAGAAGAAAAAGGACAACAATATGTTTCTAATTGCATATGACAGGAATGAAAATACACAATAATCCATTCCAAAAAAATGCTCATCTATTCAAATACCTTTTCTCTCTTTACCAACCAATAATAACCCCTGGCGTGTTTTATCATACCATCTAAGTCCAATAATCACAAACTTTAAAATTCCCAAGCAAGAGATGTATCTTCAGCACACATCCAGGAAGAGATATTGCTGTTGTTCATAAAACTTCCATGTGGTCCAAGAACTGAATTTTATCTGATACAGCTATCCAAAAACTAAATTTTAACTCATAAAAGAAATTACACGGAGCCCTCTACACAACCCCAGAAAACTGTCAAACAGTCTTATCTTCTATTTGAATTAGATAACAAGAAGTCTAGCTTGTGTCCCACAGCCTTCTAAATCACACCTCAGCGTAAAAGCAGTAATGATCTTCCTCATTAAGGTCTATAGCTAGGACTTGACCTTAGTTGCTTATGATGTAATCAAGGGTTCATCATGCAAATGCTTAAATCATAACCGTGGTGTGGTACAGCATACTTCTGTTGTACCATGATCATCCATAAAGATTAAGAACCACCAAATTCAATCGAAATGGAACTAACGCTCAATGTCAAATATTCTAAGTAAAACGAACCCTTTGCCATACAAGTAAGAAGTTAGAAAAGAAAATCCGCTATAGCAAAACATCTAAGTATCACTTCACAAAGAGCAGGTAAGAGCCGTGTCGGAGCTACAAAGTAGTAAAAAGGAGCTCAATTTACTTCCTATTGCGGATCAATGTCAAAGGCAGTCAACACTAACAACATTTCCATAATCAAAACGAACATAAAAACAAATAAATGTTACTAAAATTCACCAACATAATCATTTTACTCCAGGGGGGGTGGGG
>JANZXV010000004.1:11327511-11348045 GCA_027576455.1 Erythroxylum roigii | reverse complement strand
ACCATCAGGTGTGTGTGTGTGTGTGTGCTGCCAATTTTTACGTATTTACTCCTTTAACCTGCATCACTATTATTCTATTACATATGCATGTGGATCTATTGGAAACAACCTCTCTACAATATAGGGGTAAGGCTGCTTATTATCAGACCCCCAGACCCCGCTTCATTGCAGGACTTCGGGGTATGAAGATGATGATGACATTATAAATCCTTATTCCAAATAATATTTCATTATATTATGAACTCTTTCATCCCTCCCAAATAACAAATTTTTTAATATTACATCAATTTATATTTCATTCTATTATAAACTATTCAGTTCCATTATAAACCTTACATCCAACTAATCATAGCCTAAGGAAGAGAGGAGTCAAAAATAAGATATGGAAATTCTCGTGAGTCAATGGCTAAGATTAAGTTCTAAGAAAATTTTAGAATTTTTTCAATTTAATTTTAATATGTTTTAAAATTTACAATATTTCAATTTAACCGGTAACTTGCCCTGATACGAAACCGTAGGTTTTGAGTACCATTTTTGGTCCGTAGCTCTCTAGAATAAAGATGTAAAGATACTTAGAAAATAATAGTTTTGAGGTAACCAAATTCCTCCAATTCCAATCGGTACGCCCACACTCTTCCGCAGTTTTCGTCCGCCAACTTCACAATACCAAGCTGTTAGTGTTCCTTCTTGAGGCACAAAAATGGACGTTTCTCCTCACGTGCGTGTCCGGAGATTCGAGCAGCTTCCCTCTTCCGCACTATTTACATCTCAAATTGAGTCCATGAACGTTCCTGCGGTAATTTCATGTTTGTACTTGACCGTTTTATGTTGATAACTGTTCTGTTTGTCTCATTTGGTGACTCTTTTTTAAAATTTAATTTAAAAGGTTTTCAGCGGATGCATAAAGGATTGGGATGCTTTAGTCAAGTGGAATCCCGCCAGTGGCGGCCTCCACTATTTGCAGGTTTTTTCTTCTTCCACTATTTGACGTTAGCTTCACTAGTAAATAGCTTACCCTTTTTAGCGAATACAATTCTAGTGTTTCATTCAGTGATTGTGTTGTTAAATGAATTCAATGGATTGAAATTTCAGGAACGAGCAGGTTCGTGTATTGTGGAGGCTATGCTTTCTAGAGATGCGCCAATCTTCTACGGTGATATTAGAAGCCATGAGAGGGTAGTTTTTCGAGTTTCTATATGCTTGTTCATTTTATGCAAGACTTAATTACTCTCAGTCTTTGATGGTAACCAACATTGGCCATCTCCCTTTTGTAGGTTCCATTGCCATTCGCCACATTTGTTGGTTTTTGTAAGCAGCGTTTAAAACATGGGAACGCTGATTCTAGCGCCTATTGTGATAATGAAAGGCATCAGCTAGCTGAGTCTGTCGCAGAACAGGACGCTATAATATCTGATGATGCTCCGCAGCAGATGTATTTAGCACAGGTTGGAAATTGTAAGGTTTTAAAACGATAAATGAGTTCATAACAATTGAATCTTAATTAAGAACATCTCATTCAGGTTCCAATTATGAATTCTGAAGATAAGGGAAGGGCACAACTAGAAACTCTAGTCGAAGACATTCAAAAGGTTATTTTCCATTGCTTTCTTCTTGTATGGTTTGCGCCACAGCTAGAAAGGACCATATATTCATGTTTGATAATTATTGCAGCCTACAATTTTGGAGACAAAAGAGCTAGCTTCTATCAATTTGTGGATGAATAATGCTCAAACTCGGTCAAGTACTCATTATGATCCGCATCATAACCTTCTATGTGTAGTTGCTGGAAGCAAAAAAGGTTTGACAGTATTTTACTTCTTCAGTACTTCCAATAAGCATTATCCCTGGAATAACTACTTGTACTGCAATTTATAGACTCGACGTAGTTCAATATTTCTAATTTTGATATCATTTCGGATGTAATAGTAATGATTTACACTGTACATGTTGGTAATTTTCATTTCCTATACACTTAAGTTTATTATTTTTTAATTTTGTCAGAGTTGGATTACTATTCTATTGAACTGTTTCTCTTTTTACCATTTCTAGATCTTGCTTCATAGAAAATGTTATAGTTGTTAACAACAGGACAACATTAAAGTAAGAAATAACAAAATTATGCATGTGTTTTGGCTCATTGTGCCTTCTAATTATACTGGCTTTTTCTTTACATAATGATTAAACTTTAAGACTGTGCCCCATATACCAGAACTAAAGGTGTGAATACCTTTTTGTTGCAGTCGTTTTATGGCCTCCTTCGGCTTGTCCATCCTTATACCCAATGCCCATATATGGAGAGGCCTCAAACCACAGGTGTGCCTCCTCGTGCATAACTTCAGAATTTGGTTACTGAACATTTGTATTTATCCTACGACTGTGAGAGAACGAAAAGTTGATGCTTCTAAGTTTTGCTTGCAAGCTTGTGTAGCCATGTTTGTGAAGTGATTTCATGTCTATGGGAGTGATGTAGGATGGATAGAAGAGATATCAACTAGTTGCTAAAACTAAAAGAAAAATCGGAATTCTGGGCTGTTGGAATTTGAGTTTTAGGTCTGGAATGTCAATATAGGTTGCTGGAATTTCATGATGGAATTGCTGGAATTTTAGTTAAAGAAACAAACAATGTTATATATAGAAAAATTCTAATTGATGTGAAGGATGGCTTTTTAAGGAATTTTATTTTTCTTTGATGAACTTAAACCCAAAACTAATAAGGGAAAAATAAGTAGAAATATTTTCCTTTTCTAATAAGGAAAATTAAACTAATTACTCTTTTTTTTTGTAATTCTGTACCAAGCAATCTGCCTAAAAATTATATATCCTTATTTGTTTTTCTTTTTGGCTCACAGTGCTGTTGGCTTAGAAAACCCCGATCTCTCATCATATCCCAGGGCAAAAGATTCGATGGAGTACTCTCAGAAGGTTACTCTTCATGCAGGTGATGCACTTTTCATTCCTGAAGGCTGGTAAGATCTAAGTTGTAATTTTTATGAGATAATTTCCTTTACGAGGGGCCTTTCTCTTTTTTTATGTGGATAAAATGTCCTTTGCAATTCTTATGTTATTTTTGGATCTTATTTTTCAATTTTAGTGTAGGAACTTTTTGCCTGTATGTTAAATCTTTAGTTGTTTATTGTTTATGTTCTATGGAACAAATGGGTTAGTTTTATATTTAAGAGAAGGTGAAAGGAACAAAGGTTTAAGGGCTCATGGTGTGGCTAAATGCTACAAAATCTTTCAGAACTTCTATGACAATGTTTATATTCATTTATAAGCATCAACATCACCAATTTATTTTTACTTCCATCCTGGATGCACACCCATGTCTTCTAGCTGTTGATTGGTTGTTTGTTTTTCCTAACTGCCGCAGGTTCCACCAAGTGGACAGCGACAATTTGACCATAGCTGTTAACTTTTGGTGGCGATCAAACATAATGTCTGGCATGTTAGAACATATGGATGCTTATTATTTGCGCCGCATACTGAGAAGGTAGTCTTTCTTCATTAACTTTTATTATCTACCAACTTCATAGTTTTTTTTGTAAACCTTTTCATGTCAGTTGTTCCAAAATTTTTAGAAATATGATTACATAACTGGGTATGACCTTTGTTTCATTTACATATCTTACTTGCTCCATCAAATTGTTGCTGGAACTTCAAGATTGGTGGATAATGAAATGGTATGTCCATCCCAATTTATAATTCATTTGCTATTGAGGGCACCAAACTTATCATTCTTTTGGACATGGAAAATGTATACATTATTAATTTGTTTTGATTCAGTGTGAAAACCTTTCCCGAGTCCGTTGAAAATGTGATCTCTGAAATTGTGTAAAAATAGTTCATTATTTTGAATGCTAGAAGGAGAAAGTTGTGAAAAAAATTCTCCAGAATTACTGGATGAACAGGCCTTCTCTATGGATTTGGGAAAACTTCGTGCAAACATATTGTACTTAAAATTTGGTTCTGCATGGAAGTTTTCCTTTGAATCATATGGCAGATGGGAAAATCTTAGTTCTGAAAAAAATTTGATTTTGGGCACTGAAAACAGAGTGTTCGCCTAGATCATCTATAGTCTTGTAAAATATGTTCACCTAGATCATCTATAGTCTTGTAAAATAATCAGTCTAATGTTGGTGGAATCTTGAGATTTTAGTTCTATAGGGTAACAATGGATAGCAAGTAACTTTCATGTTGGCTATCTTTCTCGGCTCTTATTCAGGTTTGTTGGTCATTATTGATCACTATAACTTATCTTCAATTAGGACAGAATCAAGTACTGCACAGTTCTTCTTCTCTCGACAAGGTGAACCCACATAGGCATGCTTGTGAGCTGCTTACTAATGGAGAAAGAGGTGATGCTTTGGCATTCGTCTAAGCCTTTTTCCTTTTCATTAAGAGAAGTTTTCCTGTATGTATTATCTGGTAATTGATTCTTTTAACCTACCAGATGATGAAAGCCGTGATGAGGACCAGTCACATGAAACACAAGGTTTACTAGGGAAGGACCTACAGGAGAGGTGTCAGCTGGATCAAATGGAACCACTTGCTCTCCAGGCTGTACATGAACTTGTTTCTTTGGTACATCAGGAAGTTAATATTGGTGATCATGTACAACCTGTAAAATCGATTTCAACTAGTGACTCTGCCACTGGAATGAAAGGTGAACGTTATGAAGTTGGGAAAAGTAATGTATTTATTCTGGAGGGTGATCCAGTTGCTCAAATTCTTTGGAACCTTGATCCTCTTACTCTCCGAGATGTTCTCCTTGGCATGGTGGTGAGTCTGCATGCTCTAGAGGGCATATGATTCCAATAAATTGATGACTTTTCCTTGATAATGCTGCCAACAAATTAATGAATTGTCTTTGTTAATATGTCGTTCATTTAAAGTGAGCTGTAATCATCTCATGGCGTAGTTAAATGATGCATAAGTTCAATCTATGATGACATTTCACATCCTCTTTGGGCATCTCATGCTTTACAACTCTTTCCAGCATAATTTTCCAAGAACCTTGGAGGCTATGATACTGCACTTACTTTCACCAGTGGCAGCAGAAGTACTCACACGAAAGTTTGACGTAATAGACCTACTGACCTCTGAAGAAGATCGGTACTTTGTCAGCTTCATAAAGACTTAAATGATGAAAGTAAACGGGAATTATTTTCATTCTTTTGCTGTCCTAATTCATTTTTTTCATTTCATGATTTCAGAAATAAGTTCTATCAAGTTTTTTATAGTGCATTTCATGACCAATTTGCTGCAATGGATGCACTTTTAAATGGGAAAGAATCGTTTGCATTCCTGGTAATTCCTTTATCTTGTCAATTTACCCATTAATAAGTTCTTGCTACCATTATGCAATATAATGTCATATCGTAGGCTTATTGTACCTTTTCTGGATTTGTATAAGTTTACTTGTCAGTATTTATGTGAATGAGAAAATAGGGTTGGATGGTGAAGGAATTATTTAATTACTGATTAGTTTTATTAGTTTTGTGATTAGCTTCGTTATCGTTCCTGTTAAGTGTACAGTTAGTTAGTTAGCTGGTTAGAGAGCAGTTTCTTTTCAGTAGTGTATATAAGTCCAAGACTCTTCTCGATAGTAATAGAAGATACACAGAAAGTTTCTGCATTCTCTGTTTTTACATACGTTAGAATTTTGTTCATGGTATCAAAGCCAAAGACTATCGGTAGTTTCGACGGTTGAAAGATAACGACGATATGGGGATGAGGATGCCAGGCGTCGATCAGTCTCCAGAAGATTGTTACCAGTTATACAACTCTGATCTTCCTGGAATGATGTTAGTCACTGCACAGCTAACAGATACGAATTTTTACTCTTGGAGTATATCCATCCGTAACTCCTTAGAAGCTAGGGATAAGCTTGGGTTTATCGACGGGACGTTACCGCCACCGTCCGGTGAAGCGTTATACAGAAGATGGCGTAAAGTCGACTGCATGGTGAAACAGTGGATTCTCAACTCTATTTCGAAGGAGATTGCTGAGTCTTACATTACTTGTAGTTCCGCAAAGATGTTGTGGGACAAGCTTGAGGAAGTGTATGGAGAAAGCAATTTGCCGCAATTGTTTCACGTACAGCGTGAGATTAATTCGGTCGAGCAAGGTAACTCTTCGATAACTGCGTATTACAACAAAATTAATCGATACTGGGATGAACTAGGGCAACTTATGCCTATACCAGTGTGTAGTTGTCAAGGTTGCCATTGTGGAATTAATAAACGACTAGTGGATGTTGACAATGCTAACAAGTTAATTTAGTTCTGGATGGGGTTGAATTCATCCTACGATCATATTCGAAGTCAGATTTTGGCCCAAGATCCACCTCCATCTGCGAGCAAGGCTTATTCACTAGTGCTCCGAGTTGAAAAACAGAGGCAGGTACATATGCTACACGAGGATGCTGGTGCTGTAGCTATGTTAGTGAAAGATGGTAGAAGTAATAGGAGCGGATCTTATGAAGGAGACCATGTGAGTAGAACTGGTTTAAAAAAGAAAGATACTAAACGTAAAGAAGATAAGCATTGTGATTACTGTTCCTTGGACGGTCATGAGCGGGAAACTTGTTTTAAGTTGCATGGTTATCCCGACTGGTATGCGGAGTTGAAGAATAAGCGAGCTGGTGATGGAAAGGGACAACAGAAAGCTAAATCTGTGCATATGGTTGACGCAGTGGAGAAGGATGTGGAAAAGGGGTATGACGTGCCGAATGGATCACAGTCATTGTCTTTTTTAATTCAGCAGGAACTCGCACGGTTGATGAAGGGGAAGTCGACTGAAGACTCATCTTTTAAATATGATACAGACTGAGTTTGCAGGTATGTCTCACTTGAATCCTGCTATTAAGTCTGTTCCAGCTTCTGCGAATTGGATTGTGGATTCAGGAGCTACTTAACATATTTGTGTCGACAAGCACTTGTTTCAATCATTGGTGCCTGTAGACAAAATTACAAAGTTGTTCTTACCTAACGGGGAGGTGAATGACGTTCAATATAGAGGTGTCATTGTTTTGAATGGGAAGATAATTCTGAAATCAGTTCTTTACGTACCTACTTTCAGTCATAATCTTGTATCAGTCAGCAAATTAACCAGACAATCATCATTCAATGCTTTATTCTCTTCTGAATATTGCTTATTACAGGACCAGAAGACTGACCAGACGGTGGCTAAGGGCAAAGTTTTCCAGAGTCTTTATTTTCTGGACCATAACTCTTTTTTGTGTGATACTTTCCCTTGTAATTCTTCTTTTGATTCTGTTACTCCCGTAGGGGAACATATTTGCAATGTTCATGATAGACTTGCTCATAGAACATTATGGCACATGAGGTTGGGCCATCCTTCTGATATTGTACTAGGACATGTTGGTGATTGTACTCGGTTTATGAATAACACAGACTTTTCATGTGAAGTTTGTCCTCTTTCTAAACAAGCTCGGACTGTTTTTCCGGTTAGTTCTACACGGGCTGCTGAACTTTTTGAGTTGTTACATGTTGATATCTGGGGACCGTATAAAGATGTTTCCATTTGTGGGGCGCATTATTTTTTGACGGTTGTTGATGATCATAGTCGTTGTACTTGGATTTTCTTGATGAAGCATAAGGCGCAGGTTAGTCACCTCCTAGCTCGCTTTTTAATCTTTATTCAACGACAGTATGATGTTTACGTGAAGATTGTGCGGACTGATAATGGTTTAGAGTTTTTGGGTAAAGATACACAAGATGTGTTTAATAGCAGAGGCATTCTTCATCAGCGGACATGCGTGTACACTCTACAACAGAACGGTGTTGTGAAGAGGAAACATCGTCATTTACTGCAAGTGGCACGAGCTCTTTTGTTCCAATCTGGTCTTCCAAAGACATTTTGGAGTCACAGCATTTTGCATGCTGCTTTTCTAATTAATCGATTGCCTTGTAAATTGCTTAATTGGAAATCACCTTATGAATTGTTGTCTGGACATTCCCCTAGTTATATTGATTTGCGTTGTTTTGGGTGTTTGTGTTATGCTGCTGATACTCACCCTCATAAGGATAAGTTGGCGCCACGCTCTTTCCGGAGCATTTATCTTGGTCACTCTTCTGGCCAGAAGGGGTACAAGCTATACAATTTACAAGCCAGACGGGTTTTTGTTTCCAGAGATGTGTCTTTCTTTGAATCTGTGTTTCTGTTTAAGCATCCGGATACTCATCAATCTACTAGTGATTCTGCTATATTACCGTCCATTATGCCTACTGCTCCGAACATAATGTCTTCTTCTGATGTTCTGGTTCCGAATATTACAGATGCAATTCCTTTTTCGAAGCCTCGTGATGCCTCGACGGATCCTGTTGGTGATCCACCTGATCTTCCTGCCCCTACCGATGTTACTCGGCGAAGTACACGTGTTCGCCATCCGCCTTCTTGGTTGCGTGATTTTGTATCGCACGTAAGCCTTACTTCTCCTCCTCTGAATTGTTTACCCATGAAGCATAGTTCTTCACATACCCCTCTTACATTTCCCTTTACTGTAAATCCTGGTTTTAGCTCATCCTACGTTGATTTTTTGGCCAATGTATCTAGTATTACTGAACCCACATCTTACTTGCAAGCTCGTCATGATCCTTATTGGGTTACAGCGATGCAAGCTGAATTGGATGCTCTTGAGAAGAATGATACCTGGGTTCTTACCACATTACCCGCTGGGAAGAAGGCCATTGGTTCTAAGTGGGTGTACAAAGTTAAGTTGAAGCCTAATGGTGAGGTTGATAGGTTTAAGGCTCGATTAGTGGCCAAGGGATATAACCAGGTTGAAGGGATTGATTACACTGATAGTTTCTCGCCGGTAGCCAAGGTTGTCACCGTGCGAATTTTATTTGCCCTTGTTGCTGCCAAGGGTTGGCCCTTGCATCAACTAGATATTAATAATGCTTTCCTCCACGGTTTTTTGGATGAGGAAGTCTATATGCTTCCTCCTAAGGGGTATTCCATGGCCGCATCGGATCAAGTTTGTCAGTTGAAGAGGTCGCTTTACGGCCTTAAGCAGGCTTCTCGACAGTGGAATGTTGAGTTAACTCTCCAGCTTCAACGTTATGGGTTTTCTCAGTCGCCACATGATCACTGTCTGTTCACTTTTCGAACTGATACTTGTTTTTTGCTTATCCTAGTATACGTGGATGATATGCTTTTAACGGGTGATTCCGAGGAAGAGATTCAGAAGGTGAAACTTTTCCTTGATAATGTCTTTACTATTAAAGACTTGTGTTATGCGAAGTATTTCTTGGGTCTTGAGATCGCGCGTTCGACTCACGGTATGTACATTAATCAGCGTAAATATGTGTTGGATTTACTTCGATCCGCTGGTTTATTGGGTTGTAAACCGGTGACGACTCCTTTACAAAAGGGATTAACTTTGGCCGCTTCGGATGGTTCTCTTACTGATCCTCAGCCGTACCGCCAGGTGGTTGGGTGCTTATTGTATTTAGGGTATACACACCCTGATATCACGTTTGCCGTTCATCAGCTTAGTCAGCTCGTCCAAGCGCCGACGGAGGTTCACTGGCAGGCGGCGATTCATGTTTTGCGTTATCTGAAGGGCTGTCCGTCTCTGGGTTTGTTCTATCCTGCTAATCAATCTTTTGTTCTTCAGGCGTTTTGTGATGCGGATTGGGGGGCTTGTCGTGATACTCGCCGATCCGTGTCTGGGTTTTGTATTTTTTTTTGGGTCTTCGCTAATTTCCTGGAAGTCCAAGAAGCAAGCTACTGTTTCTAAGTCTTCAGCTGAGGCAGAGTATCGGAGCATGAGTTCGGTGGTTTGTGAACTTCTTTGGGTTTCTTACATTTTGCGGGATTTTCCGATCTCTATTTCTCTTCCCATTTCTGTCTTTTGCGACAATCAGGCGTCGCTCCACATTGCTGCCAATCCAGTCTTCCATGAGCGGACCAAGCATCTGGACATCGATTGCCATATTGTTCGCGAGCAGCTGAAACAGGGGTTTCTCTCCTTGCTTCATACTTCTTCGTCTAGTCAGCTTGCCGACATTTTTACTAAGTCCCTTTCTGCTCTTGCTTTCCATGGGTTTCTTGTCAAGTTGGGCTTGCGTGATTTTCTCCAGGCTCCAACTTGAGGGGGGGATGAAGGAATTATTTAATTACTGATTAGTTTTATTAGTTTTGTGATTAGCTTCGTTATCGTTCCTGTTAAGTGTACAGTTAGTTAGTTAGCTAGTTAGAGAGCAGTTTCTTTTCAGTAGTGTATATAAGTCCAAGACTCTTCTCGATAATAATAGAAGATACACAGAAAGTTTCTGCATTTTCTGTTTTTACATACGTTAGAATTTTGTTCAGATGGAGATACCTTTGTTCTATATTTTTTCATACTTAACCTTGTATATGAATGGTTGAGAGAAACGAGGATATAACATGTTCATGGCAATTTTATAACTTGAACAGAGTAGATGCAATCTGTGTGATATTCAATTACATATGGAAATGCATTTTATGGGAGTCTGGGTTCTCGAGTAACCACATGGGCAATCTATTGTGTCATACAGAGTTGAAAGGAGAATTCTGAAAGATGATCTTATTTCTTGTATTGTATATTTATGTTCATATACTAGGTGCATGTCTTGCCTTGAGTTGGAAGTTATGCCATATGCATGCATCTAAATTAGTGTCGGATTCTCATCATAGCTCTCTGATGCAATTTTCTTTTGCCACATGATTCTCCTCTGAATGATCAATCTTTCTAAAGTTACTTATGATTTCTGTTCTCCTTTTGGTTCTTTACAAATTTTACCATGATCAGCATCTTCTTCTGGGGAAACTTTTATGCATCTCGTTTTCCACGCATGCATCTTTATCTTTAGCTAGATGCAGGACTATAAAGATCTACCAAACATCTTATTGAGTTGAAATTTTATAAATGTCTTGGAATCCGGTTAAATCGCTGTTATTATCATCGATGAAATATGCAACACAAACTTTTATGCATTGTAAAGGAATCTGAATTCATTGATAATTTTTCTATTTGCAGTCATTCAAGAATGTCCTGGACAAGTACTTGGGAGTAAACTCTGATATACCAAAACCATCAGTTTGATAATTACATATGGAGACGTAATTCGTGGAAGACTAGGCCCATTTGTGATGTTAATGGTCAATCCGTGCATTTCCATGAAGAAGCTTTCTGTCTTAATCAATGATTTCAAATTGGGTCATCTATAACAGTGCAGAAGTTGCAAACTTTGATGCTGTTCTATGTCTCAAGTGTCGACATGGAATCCCATTCAATTTTTGAAAGTTTTGTACAGTTGATGATTAAAGTGATTTTCCCTCATTTGGTGATTCCAATGGTCCATTAATAGTTTATAAATCTTTGCTAATAAAAACGACTTCGCGTTTGGAAAATTTCTCACATATTCGAATTAGAGCATAATTGACTTTGGTCATATGAGGTCAGATAATTTGTGATTTCATCGGTGAAGCTATCGAGCATGAGTGGAAGCAGGTCACATGCACCAGCTCAAAAACCGATGCACCCGATAGTAACCGCAGAAGCATAATACCCTCACTTATGAAATAGTAAGCAGTTTATCTTTGATCGGACTTTTTACCCTCTTGGTACAATTTCCTAGCCATTTGCTCATGACTCATGAGTACAATGTTTACGTAAGTTTTGTCTTTGTTTTGAGAAAGACAAGTTGATAGAATTGCGGGTTCAGACAGACAATAAATTAAATGGCGCCTTCAGAAGATGCGAGTTCATTTCTTTATCCTTTTAGTTGCATGTGTGCTACTCGAGAGGGTTGCACAAAAGATTGTGTAGTATGGATGGGGATTTGCAACAGAAGAGGCAAAGAGAGAGAGGAGCACAGACCAGAAAAAAAGAAAGTTTAGGTAATAATTAGGAAGAAAAGAGGGAAAAGGCAAGTTTGTTAAAATTAGATTCCGTGAAAGAAGATGACATGCAAGTATGTTGAAAAGTGGAAGGAGAGTGGAACTTTTGGTTTGTCTGGACGTGTAGAGGGAGATAAAAAGATGCAGTCTTTTATTTTTTTGCAAGACAAATGGCATGTATTGTACCTTAAGCCTGCAACCTACGCATACTTTCCAAAAGCTTGGATATTCCATAAGGCCCAGCTCTCTTCTTTCATTAATCCCTAGGGCTAGCGTCTCTTCTTTCTTTTGCACCGTTGAATACACTAAGTTGTTCTAACAACGATTTGTTCGGTACTTTTTGTTTGGTAAAGGTCTACAAGTTGAACCAATGACGCTAATCAGTTCTACTTTTCTGCCATTAATACAGAGACAACCCTTCATGCAGGATAAGGTTGTTCTACACTCGCCCTTTACAAAGTTCCTAAACAAGACACGCTAAAACAAATTCAACTTTTACGACTTGCTTAAAAAGTATTTGTAAACTACCGCCTCCTTAGATAGTAAACAGTCTCCAACTTATCTTTCATTATGATTACACATACTCCTTGCAGAGGATAATATTGTTAAAGAATCGATTTTTATCAAGACGTTAATCTAAAAAACCAAGCATCATCGGCCAATAGTGGTGGTGGGTCAGGAAAGCAGAAATTTTTTTTGTAAGATTTCATGATTTGAATGCTAACGTAGGTGAAGCTGCCAATCAAAGGGATATGTGTGCGTAGAATTGCACGGAAATTGATAAAGGAGAGACTCACGAACATGGAAAAGAAGAACTCAGAGAATTGCAATTACAAAACTTTCAAAGTTGCATCACATCGAGTATCATTTTCATGACCGTTGACATTTTGTTTTCATTTGCTCTGCTCCTCTTTTCCTTTAGGCTTAGACCACCAATATTGCGTCCCGGACCACCAACTCACTTGCACAAATACACATAGAGCATCATGCATACATTACGGGTTTTTACCCTTCTTTATGAAAAGGCTATTATTTCTTTTTAAGTTTTATCGTTTTCTTTTCTTAGTACGTTCCATAAAGTGATTGTTGGAAATTGTTTATATTTTCTTCCGTCCGAGTAGAGATCGAAAGACTTGTCTAGGAACTATGTATATATATAATTTGGAAGTCTGTTGTACAGATAAATTAAAGCATTAGGAAATAGACCTGAAAGAATGGATATGGACCCCCCTCACCGACTTGCTTACCTTATCGGCGTCTCTGTTATCTTTGTTTACAAGTGTTTGATCAAATAATCTACGGTCTTCTTTCAAAAGAAAAGGAAGAGAGCTAGGCTTAATTGTATTGCATGCATCAAGTAGTATTTCTGCAAGGATTCTGAGACATTTTAGCTTTGATTAATTGAAATGTCAAAGGCTAACTCTAGTAGGCCGGGGTTGATGCATCAAAAGTATTTTAAGTAGGGGAGGGGACTAAAGATTTCAGATTTGATTTACTTTTGATCATAATAGGCTAATCATGGAGACAAGTTGTCTTTCTATGCCAATTTGGCATGTTCTTTGCATCGACAGTACAATAATTTAGAAGAGTTAAATGTTAGCCTCTAAAATCTAAAACCCCTTGCTATTCTCACCTCGGTTCTAATACATGTGGAGATGGAGACGGGACAAAAGAGCAAAGGCATGAAGTAAAAATCGTGAGATGAGATCAGAATGAGGTATACATAACTTATCTTTTTCATATTTCATATCCTGATCACAACAAAAATTACAAACACTGTCGGACCTTCCTCACCCAAACTCGTCATCATCACAGTTTGGCCTCAAAGATAGAATCATTGTGATCACTAACTCTCACAAGTAAATCAAATGCAAAAGAAATTAACTTCCATCTGATATTAATTTATTAGAGAAACTAAGACATAATTAGAGGACGATACGATTAAACGCTGTTTTTTAGTATCTCTGTGTCTTTGAAACAAGTGCAAATGCTACGTTTAGACTCTCATTTCTTGGGTTCTAGCAATCACCCCAAGCTTCGGAGGCAGGAGGCTGAGTGTATCCAAAACCGTGATGCTTCAACAGTGAATGGTCTATCTCATTGTAATGCTGGAATCCTATACCCCCCGTGAAATTTAGCGCTTCCCTCAGGTTCAAGCTTACGTTGACGTGACCCCTAACATTTGCACCCATTCCGTTTCCATGAACACCTTGCTGGTTTTCACCAGCCTGCAGACCAAGAAAGTCCCTAGTCAAACGATCATTCTTCTGCCACATTGCCAGATTTCCCAGGTAAGAACCTTGCGAGATGTGACTAACCGAGTCAGCAACTTGATGACTTACTGGTCCCAACTTGCCCATGTCTAACTGAGTCATGTGACTTTGACCCATAGCGCTTGTCTGAGTAGCACCAACAGTTGCTGCCTTTTGGAGGAGTGCAGTGGCTGACAAGTGGTGCGATGCTGCTGATGTGACAGCAGAGTCTGAGAAGTTCTGGAAGGGAGAAATCGCCGAACCCTTGTGGATGGTGGTCAATGGTGGTGATGAATCTTGGAAGAGTGGCGTAGTATTATTCTGAAATGGGTGATTTTCGGGCTTGATGTGGACATTGTTAGGGTTTTGAGATTGATTCCCAGGAGAGAGTGAGATCTGATGGTTAGGGATAGAGAAGAGAGGAGGATGAATCTGGGAGGTTTGAAGAAGCAAAGTTTGAGCAGTTGGATTTGTTAAGATGAGTTGGTGAGCTGAGAGTCTTGCACTTTCTTCAGCCAATGCATCGCAGAAGGCTCTATGAGTTATGAAGCTATCCTTCCTGTAGACTCACAGAATGCACAAACAAAAGAAACCAAGTAGCATATTAGGAAACAAATCACCTTAAGATCATAAATACTAACTAGCCTATAATAAGAAGTAATTAACTCATCCATGAACAAGCAATATTCAAAATCATAACAAGGTTAAAAACAAAAAGGCTTGAAAATACGTAACATATGAGCAAGAATTGAATTTGATAATGTTAATGTCTTTTATTCATCTTGCATCGTTTATTAATTAGTAGAAAGGAAATCAAAGGTCGAAAGAATGAGATGGGGCATGCGGATTGGATAGATACATGATTACCATAAAGCAAGAAAGCACAAAAGTAGTATTATCTTCTTTGGTCAAACCTGAAGAAGGGGGGAGAGAGAGAGAGAAAGGATTCATGCAAAAAATGCAGAAAGACAGTAGAGGGATAAAGATCGAAAAATGAGCCCATGCATGAAACAAAGATACGGAATTGAGACCCCCAAACATGTGGTACTGATGAAGAAAATGAAAGCAGATGGGAGAGTATCAGATTTTTTGCAGATTTATTAGCTTTTCATGATGAAATAGTTCAGAGCCTGAGTGTGTTCCTGAGAGTAAAATTATGACAATGCTCCGTAAAAAATCACGGGTCTTACTTCAAGACAGCAAACTGTACAAAGCAGTTAAACTCATTTATTTGTTTCACTTTTTTTTCTTGTACAGGATCAGCTACCAGATGTATTCATCATTGCTTTAAGAATCAGGAATTTCAATTACTATGTAACCAAATGTGTGAACTTATGAAAAATGCATACATTGCATCAACTTTTTCTTTTTTCCAGGGAACAAAAGAAAGGGTTTATCTACTTCAATCTTAATTAGTCAGTCATTTAACTATAGGAAGCAAAAGGAGAAAGCATAAATTTTCTGTTGGGTTTGAAGAGACGGTAACAAAGAACAACATGTTATTATGTTGATTGTTCCTTTATCTCCTATCTGTTTTGTTCTTTTGGAATGTGAAGAACTGTCAGGCTTCAGATTTTGGAGGTTATTGTTTCATTTAATGAAAGCGTCGACTGATACTCCTATTAGTGGCATTCATTTCTATGCAATCTGCCAACATCTTTGAGCTTCAGATTCCACGCAGAGCTTACATACACCTCCTGCATACAAACAACTACAAGACGAAACAGACTGAAGCAATATACAAGTGAAAAATATTTGCCATGAACAGTGATGGAGGCCAAGACGATGAATTTTAAGTGACAAAGAAGGAGATAAGGAGACCACAATAAAGACAAATAATAGTAAGCGTTCTTCAATTTTTGTTAAAAAAAAGGAGCTTAGAAAAGATAGCGAAAAAAGAACTGAAAAAATTAACCTGGAAAAAAGGGTTCCACAGTCACATCTGTACTCTCTTGTGCCGCAGGTTTTAGAATGAGCTTTCCAATCTGATTGAACTGCATAGATCTTTGAACACTTTTCGCATTTCCACTTCTTTTCGCCATGTTTTCGGCAGTAGTGCTTCTTGATACCAGTGAGGTCACCAAGAGCCCTAGAAGGATGATGGTGAACACATGATGGCTCAGGGCAAACATAAGCTCTCTTTCTAATGTCTTTGCTGTTTCTTTGCTTCAGCTTCCAAGGAAGGTTATGGCCTCTCCTGTGAAGTTGAAGATTTTGATCTCTTTGAAACCCCTTGTTGCAGATCTCACACACAAATCTATTCGTGGCCAGTAAGGTCCTTGGAGATAATGCTATCACTTCAGCATCTGGATCTGTAACGATTACAATAAACATATAATCATCGTAAAATCTTACTAGTACTAACTGAAATTCAAGATACTGAAAGAGAGATTACTGTGTGTATGTAATTACCTGGGTTGCCTGGCAAGCTTCTCTTCTTCTTGATCTTCTGTTGTTGTTGCTGGGGGGAGATGTTTGTTGAAACAACTGGATTTAGAACACAAAAATCCTGCACTCTAGTACCAGAAGAAAGACTGGGTTCCTCAGACAAAGAAGTCGAGCTGGAAATAGCTGCAGAGAACATGCTTATGTAGAAGAAAAATCCAACGAAGAAAAACAAGAAAAATGATATCTTTGTTTTGTTCGATATCTTTCCAAAAGTTTATAACACTTTGAACCTTAGAAGAAACAACAAGAAGTTTGATGAATAACTAATTCCAGGCCTGAAATATCCCAGCTTTGGACAAAACTAAAAAAAAACTTTGTTGATGAACAGTTGGCAGTGAAATATAGACAAAGAAAGGTATCATTTATTGGGTAGCAAAAGCAAAATCTCGTGAAGAGAAGATGATGATGATGATGATGATGGTTTATTCTCCAAGTCGCTATCTAGCCATGGATTGCTTGTCTGAGCAACTCTGAAACAAAATACAGATGTATCTCTTTCCAGCCTCTTTGTCTCTATTTTTTATCTCTCTCCATCCATCTTAAAACCCATCTAAGAGTTTACCATGCAATCAAACCTAGAAAGACCAGACAATAAGATGGTTTTTGCCAAAAAACGTCTCACAGTCTTCACCACCCAAGTAACCTTCTCCTTTCTGTCTATATATGTCTGTACGAAGAACATGTGGAAAGAAAGAAAGATTAAGATAAATTATCAGTAGCTAGGTATTGTAGATTATAGAGTACAGAAAGTGATGATTACAGTGGCAGACCATGAAAGAGGATAGGAAAGAAACTTGAAATTACAAAAAGAAAAGGAAATGGATAGCATGGCAATTCTAAAAGGAGAGAGAGAGAGCGCTAAGGACTCAGAAGAATCCTGACCCCACTTGATTCACTAACATTTTTTCCCACTCAATAATTTTTCTAGTAAATTCTTACTTTGGTACTTTCTGTCTTTTCTTTTGTTCCTGTTATAAAACACCCAAACCCTAAAAGGACCTTGATTTGAATGGAATGCTATATATCAAAAGGAGGTTTACTTCTTGCCAGATTAGCTTAGAACTCCCAAGAAGAATGAAAAGCTTAGAAGGTGATGAAAGGCAAAGAGCTAGCTAGGTAGAGATGGAGAGATGGTCCTTCTCAACCTTTTCTATTACCCTACAACCAACATGATTGTTGTATTGATTTGACTCTCTCAGCTTATACACTTGGCTTTCCAGTACATATCAACCACTTAATTTCCATTAAACACTCGGTTTATTAATTACCTTATTCTTGCAATTGTATTGTCAAAGAGATTAATGTCTTAAATTGGAGCCCGTTAGAGGGATTCATAAGTAAATATTACCTACAATTATCTATACTTAGTATGCAGAAATAGCTTTTGTTTTTATCTCTGTTAAGAGTAATGATCCATGACAACTGGAATACTCTTGAAATGTTTCAGGATAGAATTTAGCTTCCTCCTTGTATGCTCCTAATTAGACATAAGCATTGACAGTCTTCTCTATGATACTTGGAAGATTTTTGGAATATTACATCTCTTTTTTTTCCGTTGAAGTTTCTATTTTTCACAACTTTCTGTCTGTATTTCTTTTGTAACTATTCTAACCCGTACGTCCTAGTGCATAGTGAAAGTGCCGAAGCAAACCCCACCAAGGGAGTTTGGAAGGTCTCCTCTCTTCTTTTTTTCCTCATTTATGGACTTTTTCTTGGTTGCAAATCCAAATCTAAAGCCATGAAGAGATAGCACAAATTGTCCTTCTTTTCCTCTTCATGATAGAAAACAAACATGCAGTGTTTACTTGAACTTGTGTACTATTATACGATTATGGTGGCTATAAGAAGCATTAGGAGCATAAAAACGAGGGATTCTGTTTCTTTACAGGGCATGCGTGTCCTAAAACATGGTAGCTCAAGACAATAGCATCGACCATGCAAAAACCAATACATAAATAAGCCTATGTAAGGTATAGGACCCATTTCATCATTTGGATATAATTGAGTGCTACTGTTGATGATACTCTGGAGAATCCTATGTGAGTTTTCTTTTGATGTTAAAAAACTTTTGAATCAATTCGTCTTATGAGTGGGATTCATTTTGCTAGCTTTTCTTTTGGGATGAGATGAGGTTTAACGTTGGTTGATTCACCTTGCTTGTGGCCTGAAAAAGCTAGGACGATGATGATGCAGGGTATATTCAAAGGATTAAAAATTTAAAAAAAGTGTTGTGCCTAAGTAAACATTTTCACGTTTGAAATTTTGGTGACTAAAGCATAATTGATCACTGAAAACATTTTCACGTTTATGATACTACATCTTCTCAAAAGAAATTAAAAAAAAGCCATTAACCCAGAGCACGTTGGTGAAGTTCTATTAGCATAATGGAATCTCCTGGTAACAGTGAAATGAAAATACTCTTACTTTTTGCTTTATTGTTCATGTCAAATCAAACAATTGGTGATAAAAGGAAAAAAAGCGGAAGAAGGAGAATTCAAGTTTCCGTGTCTACATAACAGTGATGATGAAGAAGTTATGATCAAATTCATCTTCTCGTAATATTCAAAACTAGTTATGGTCTACTTGGAATTGGAATAAATGTTCCAAGTTCTAGAGGCATATTGATGAGTACGAAAGAATAGGCCTTTGTGGGTCATTCCTTTCCTTCACGGGTTTTTCTATTCCAAGATTCTCTCCCACAACTTCTTGAATTCAACGGTCTCAATAAAAGACATAATTGCAGAGGTGCACACCAAAAGATTATATTATCGTTTTCTTCCTTCTCACACATGTCTCTGTAAATAATGTTACCCTTGTGTCAATTTCTGAAAAAACAAACTGCTAGAATTAACGTAACCTAGCAACAACCAAAACAAGTTTCCATAGAACAAAAAAAGCGAACCAAAAAGCACTTGGATATCAAGCAATCTTGGTTAAATTTAATTGGAAGCTTAATTATAGTAGCATTTACAAATCCTTCTTCCAATACAACTGACTTCCTTGAAAAAGTAAACAATGGATTATTTTCTATTTCTTTTGTCTTTGGTTCTTAGTGTGAAACACAACAAATTAAGGAAAAGGAGAACCACAAAAGAAAAGAAAAACTTAGGAAACTAGTAAAGTGCATAAAACCAATGTTTTAAAAATCGGACTGGACATTGAATTGGTCAAAGAAAAGGTTTAAGTTTAAAGGTTCAATCGGTATTAAACCATTATAAAATCGATATATTATAAATAAGAAGTAAAAATTATAAGAGTAAATAAAAATGAAATATTTTATTGAAACAGAAAATACACCAATATTTTGTTTTGAATTTTAACCAACAAATACTAATATTTTTAATATCATAAAAATTAAAATTTACATCTTTATCTTATTTTCAGAATTTTACTATTTATTTCGAATATAATTTCTTCTCTTTATACTATACATAGAAATTGATATTTTTAAAGAATAAGAGCTAATTATATGACCAATTGTTTGACTAATTATTTGTAGCACTCTACTCCCGCAATGACCAGAATGATATCCAAGTTCGTGCCCCGCGAGAGTGGCGTGCTAGAGCACTCAATCATTCAAAAGTTGGTAGAATTTTTTTGAAATCAATAACATATTTTGCAAAAATCGATACTCAAATTGGGCCCACATTTATTCAGAAACATTTTCAATTAACACAAAACCATCGACAATTTTTCAATAGCCATTTGGGTCCTTTCACATATACAAAATAATTGAGTCATTTCGGAATACTAATTTATACAAAAAGTTGCGAAATATACAATACGATACAAAATAGAGAAATGCAATGCAGACGCGAACTGATCCCGACCTCTATCCTTCACTCGAATGTTGTAGGTATACTCCCGTTGGCTTAACGGGGTATTCTTCTTATCCTGAAAAATATTTGCAAATTTTGGGTGAGTTTTGCGAACTCAATGAGT
>JANZXV010000004.1:11264859-11278213 GCA_027576455.1 Erythroxylum roigii | reverse complement strand
AAGAAACCAGAGGAAAAAGAAAACAAGAAAGAAGAGGAACTTACCAGATGGGAGAAGAAGATGAACTAGGAGGGGGGAAGGGCTGTCGGGTATTTTAAAGAAGAATTACCGACAGAAATAGAGACAGAAATTGTTGTCGGCACTTTTAAATTTTATTTTACTGCCTTTAATTCCTGCCTTTAAATTTTTTTATCCGCCTTCCCTCTATTTTACTGATGGAAAATATTTCCGTTGGTAAACGAAATTTTTACATTGATTTTAGCAACGGAAAGAGGTTTTCTGTCGCTAATTTGCTACGTTTTACTTACCGTCCTTAAATTCAGTAGCTAATATTGGCGGGACGAATTCCTTCCATTTTTTGCGACGGAAAATTATAATCGTCGCTACACCAAAAAATTTTCACGTCCATTTTAACAACGGAAATAGATGTTCCGTCGCTAAGTTGCTACGCTTTATTTTTCGTCGCTAAATGAATTGACCGATTGACACGTTACCGTCCCTAAATTCCGTCGCTAATATTGGCGGGACGAATTCCCTCCATTTTTAGCAACGAAAAATTATAACCGTCGCTAAACCAATTTTATCACGTCGATTTTAGCTACAGAAATAGATTTTCCGTTGCTAATTTGCTACGCTTTATTTTCCGTTGCTAAATGAATTTGTTCACTTAGATTTTACTGACGGAAATCATAATTCCGTCGCTAATTTGCTACTTTTTCCTTTCCGTCGCTAATTCATACTTTTCTTGTAGTGATGGGAGTCAGATGAAATTTAAAAATTCCAAATCTCATGGCAATATATCTAATTAGAACTAGTGTCTTTGTTAATACATTTGATGTATAGTTAGAAGGTTGTGAGATGTTTAAATGTTACGAGACATTGAAAGATTTACTTTCATAATGAATTCAACGAATTTGTTTCAAAGATGATTGTGAATTTATCATGCCTACAAGAAGGTTAGTAAGAGTACGTTGAACTTTTCAGTAGGAGTGTGTAGAGACATACTACTCGTAAAGAATAAAATTCATGATAGTCCAAAAACAACTCTTATCGGAGATGAAGAGGCAACAACTTAATTTTAAGAATTAGATCTATAGAAATTGATAAGGAAGTTGTTTACATATTCTAGTCCGTGTACATAGACAACTTACTAGAGGTGCTTAGTATTTGAGATGTATGATCCTTATGAATAATTAAAGATATCCATCATTATATGTATGAGTTGATATTTGAGTTTAAAGTTATATCGATATTAACTTTAGAATCCTCATTAAGGTATATTTTACTTAAAACAATAAGCTTCCAATGCAGCATTAATTGTTGATCAAACTACAATGCATTTTTCTTTTAGTGAAAATAATTAATTTGATCAATATTTTCTTTATTAAACTTGGTATAGTTTTTTGCATTGTTTAAAATACTAATGTACTGTGGAACATTAGAGCCATTGGGCTTGCAAAAGGAGTAAAAGTTTCATCAAAGATATAAGTATATATTTAGGCAACATTCTTAATTATGATGATAATTGAGAAGAAAACTGTAAGATTTATGTCTTATTAAACTATTGTTCCACTAGTATCATGGTCATCAAATAAAGATATAGTATAAGATTTTTAAATGATTTGGATTAGTACAAGTGGGAGATTGTTTGTTATGCCTTACAACCAATCAGTTGGCTGTAATTCAATGACATAATTTCTTAAAAACATTGTTTATCTTATACTTCTTCAGATGTATATGATAAAGTTCTTGGGATAAATGTATATTATAAACGAAATTATAATGGGATCATAATTATGAGATTCATATTGTATTTATGTATTATCCTTAAATTGTTCTTAAATCTTGTTTTATTAATATTTGACATTAATAGAGTATAAAAAGATTATCACATATTATGTTTCTTCCTTATAAAGAAATTAGTCTATCTCAAGTATTAAATTATAGAGATACATAAAACAAACATATGAGTGTTTATTGGTGAATAAGACCAATCTAGGGTATGATTGTTCCTCTCCTTCTCTATTGCTGTTTGTTCTTGATTCGCTATTTATTAAATGGTATGTTGTTGTATTAAAGATTGAAATTAGAATTTGATATTTGTTTATTTATGCAATGTATGAGAATTCTGTTTGGAACATTAGTTGTATGTTTATAAAAATTCTTACTGTGATAATTGTATAAGTGATCCTTTGACTTAAGATCTCCAAAGTATATCATATAAGGATTGTTATGTTTTGATACTACTTATGACCTATTATGGTCAATGGTAACTCAGTCGGTAGTCATTAGATATAACATCAACTATATCGAGGTAGTTGAGTGATCAATATATATGATTTATCACCCAAAAATGTTTTAGGGAGAATGTTTCATTGTTTTTTATTAATATTAATTCAGAAAATTGTTAGCAAAGTGGAATGACACTTTGAAAATATTTTTAAATGTCATTAATAGAATCAATTACTAATAGTAGAGAACTAATATGATTGGACTCAAAAAGAGTAGATATTAGTTCTATACTCTATGTCTAATCAGAATATTGTTTAACGAAAGAATTGAATTATGTGAAAAATCATGCGTAAAGGTTAGTCAAAACCATTTTAACATTCTTAAATATTTGGCTAGCCATGATACATTACTAAATGCTAATTTTGACTTATGGATATAAATTGTTTAATTAGATAATTAAATATGAATTAAAAGAATTTAATTTTCTAAAATAGTTCACAAATAAATAATGAATTGAAGAAAGAAAAGGTGTTTTAATCAAGTTAGACTTAATTGTAAAATTTAAGAAACTTTAGAATTAAATATGATATATATATATAATTTATGATATATTTTATAAATTAAATATGATATATTTAAGAAACTTTAAGAAACTTGTGCCTAAATAATATTTAACTATAATTAATTATAATTATAATTAAAGTTTAATTGAAATTGAAATTTTTATTTCAATTAAATTACTAAAAGGTCCAAGCTCTAATATAAATAGGATTAAGCTCTAAAAAAGCTAATATTTTGTTACCTAACCCTCTCTACAACAGTTGTAAAGTTCTCTCGACTTGTTTTATGGATATCATTAAATGTCAGATACATGTGCAGTTGTGGTGGTTGAGATGAGTTAATTTTATGAATGATTCAAGGCAAATGACAAGAAAAGTACGAAGTTTCATAATAAAGTGCAAATTATGATTCATGCGTTACTATGTTTTATATTTTAATTATATTGTAGAATCTTAAGTGATCTTGACTTTCGAGAAATCATACGAAATAGTTTTGTTATTATTCTGCTGTGTACATGATCAGGTCTCACTCCTCATTTCCTAATAAGAACAAACTTGGGGATTCTGATTTCTGGATTAAAGATATTCTTTTTAGAAGTCATAAATGAGAGAAAACAAGGGGATATGAAAGAGTTGTTCACTTGAATCTATGATAACAAATGTTTTAAAAATGATTTAACAAAACTTCTTTTCAAAAATTATAAATAAGAGAAAACAAGGGGATAATGGAGAGTTCTTTACTTGAATATATAAGAACCAAAGTTTAAAAAAAATTAATAAAAATGGAAATCGAATGGTCTTAAGATTCAAAGATTTTAATACTTAATTAAACTGACTAACTAGCCAATTCCTAAAAAACTCGCTTGAACTGATTGATTTGGTTTAATTTTGTATTTATTAGTAATTTCAAGAGTGGTAGACTGGTAGTCTTGGAAAAGTAGCGTAACAAATTTCTTCTATTTTCAAAAATAGATATTGAATATATATGTGTGTATTTTTTGTATAAATGTTGAATAGATATGTGTGTATTTTTTGTAAAAAAAAATCCATTTTTCATATATGTTATAGATAAAATTTTGCAATAACATAGTAGGTCAGTAATCATATATAAATTATTTAATAAGTAAGGAATAAGAGTTAAACAACTAGCTTGATTTAATTAGTTCATATCATACTATAATACTAAGTACATTTACACTAACTAGCATAAAAATTAAAAGTGAATCTTTAGAAAATTTAAATGACTCAATTTGTGTCAACTAGCATGAGATTTATTAGCGAGTTTCTAAAAGGTGCAAATTAAAATAAATACACACAATTTTTTAAAAGAATGTAATTGTATTAAGCCATGAAAGGCTAATCAACAAAAATCAATACATATGTTCCTGTATGAGACTATCAAAAATAACAACGAGTTGATAATTGCTCAAGCAACATTCATGAAGCATAAGAAATAATCTTAGTTGATGCTTTCCAACTATTAATGCAATCAATGTTTAGAGATAATTCTGATGTCATTGATAAGCTCTCTATTGAATATCTCAAGACTTCTTGCTTTGGCGTGAAAAATGCACCTATTTCTTTCATCCCATATGTGCAACATTGCATTAGATAAAACGATGTAATAGCAACATACAAAGTCTTTTCTGATGTGCTAAAGTTTCAATCTCCAGGTGATGATGTTTTGCGTTCTCCATGCTCCAACAACGTATTGAAAAACAAGTGTGAAATGCTCTCACATTGACATTTGCACAGGTAGCATCTGTTAGCGAGATGGTTGAATCTGTTTAACCTATCTAGGATGAATCCGCATAAAGTTGTAACAGCTTTAGGTAGATTATATTTACACTAGACTATTTTGTGCTATGTTACTTGTTCTCAATTCTATTATTGAAGTTATCCTTAGAGTTAGGGCAGCACCAAGTTTTGCCATTTATGCTGTTGATTTCCATGTGTATGTGGCAGTTGTCTAACATGAGTAATGCCTTGGCAAGATTCTAATTGATAGGAATATTGTTTTTAAGATCCTAAAGCTCTTCTCTGTTATTAAGTTGGACAACCTGTCATCATATTATCATGCCAGGAATAGATGTCTTTGCCGTTGCAAATTTGCTTCTTGATGTGAGCTCTGAGCTCTAATTATGCTTCTCCGTTAGAGTATCTCTTTCAGAAATCCACACCACTTTTTATTATATGAAAATAAAGACATTAAATATCTTATCCCTTTCATGTTTGATTTAAAGTGTAATAACTTTTACTTAAAAGGAAAGTAATAAATTAATTAAAAAACTATATACAATATAAAAAACTTTAAGCTTAAGGAGATATTATTAAGTTTTAATATAATTAAGGAGAGAAGTTTTAACATGTTAAGAATATTTAACAAAAGTAAGATATATTACGATGAAGTCAAACGTTATTACTAAAGACTTTTTTTCCTTTCATATTTTAAGTGAAAGTTGAATATTCATTTTAATTTGTAATGTATTTATTAAAATTTAAGTTAAATTATAATATTTATTAACATTAAAAAGAGATATTAACATTTCATAAATTTTTGTAATTGAAAAAACTCCAAATTTTACTAACTAATTAATTAAATTTATTTTACTTTTAGAATAAGTTAGACTATTTGTCTCAAGGTGAATTAATGTATCCTTAAATCTAAATAAAAGGAATGCTGGGTGTAGGTTATTACTAAACACCCATCATTCTTCGGCTTCAGATCACCTGTGCCCTCTACCCTATGCCCCCTGTGTCACAAAGCATCCTAACCATCCAAACTAATCAAATAGATGGTTAGGATGATTTGTGGTACAGGGGGCACAGGGTAGAGAGCACAGGTGATCTGCTCCCTCATTCTTCGCTCTTGTGAAAACTCTAAAGGAAGACACAGCGGCCACTTAGCATATTATACTTCATCCACTTCCAAGATGGCCAGGTCTTCAGCGGATTAGTTCTTTCCTGTGGTTGCTTGGTTGAGATAGATTACTCACTAATCAACAGTGAGCTCTAAGACATTTATTTGCTGATGGGGCCTGCAATTGATGTAGCAGGGAGGAATCTTCCATTCATGTGATTCGGGTTTGTAGAAGAGCACGAACTATTTGGGCTGCTTTTCCCTTACATGTTATTGATCAGAATTTTTTCCAGCTAGATAGACATGCATGGATGAAAAGCAACCTAAGGTGTCATCATCAGGTTTATGGCTCTAATTGGTCCATTATTTTTGGAACAACTTATTAGTTTATGTGGTTTTGGCACAACAAAATTTTGTTTGATGGTCAGTTTGTTTGGCCAAGCAATGGACTCGGCATCATCCTAGATTTTGTTGCTCAATTTGCTTTAACTAGGGAAGCGCAAAATCGTGCCTTGACTACGCCTATTTTGCATACTCAAAGAAATATTGGGTGGTCTTTTGCACGTGATGGTTGGGTGAAGCTTAACACTGATAGTTCTTATAAGAGATCTTTGCAACGAGCTGCTATTGCTGGTGTTATTAAGGAAGTTACTGGTGCTTGGTTAGGTGGATTTGTCCACGTTATTGGTTGTTGTTCTCCCCTTGAGGCAGAGTTGTGGGGTGTTTACTTGGGTCTTCTTTTGACCTGGAACTTAGAATATCGCCGGGTGGAGTTAAACTCAGAACCCCTAATTGTCATCAATATTCTATCGGATTCAATAGGGAGGAGTTTCACAAATTGTTTCTTGGCTTAGGGTATTAAGGTACTAATGACTAGAGAGTGGGTGGTGAAGTCGCGTCATGTCTCCCAAGAAGGAAATTAATGTGCTGACTGGTTGGCTAAATCTATGAGTCTACATCAGATTGATTTTATATATCTTCGAGAGCCCCTCTCAAATTATCTAACCCTACTGTGTAAGGACATAACTGATGCTTCTGACCAGAGGTATAGGGTGTAGCTGTTTAGCTTTTGTGTTTCATCTCCCTTATACAAAAAAGAAGATAATTAACATTTTTCTTTACACCAGCGCGATAATTTAAAGTTTAAACTACTAATAATACTTAAACAAAATCACTTACAATTTTTTCTTTTCTATTTTTAAAAGATCTATTGTAATATTGCAGATTTTGTTTTCTCCATTTCTCTTTTATTATCATATTTCTATTTTTATACTTAAAAAACATAAAATTAAAAATTATAATAATAAAAAGTCTGTCACAATAATAATTATCTTTCATAATTACATGAAAGATATATATATATATATATATATATTATATCTTTCGATAACAAGTAGCATAATACATAAATTGCAAATGTTTATAGTTAATGAAACTATTTTTCTACATAATTTACTAATTCTTTTTATAAAAAATTTGAGCTCGGTTGTTGAAGGAAAAAACTACAAACAGAAAGAGAATGCTTTAAGTAGATAACGATATGATGGTTTGCTTTTGATAACATTTAAAAAGTAGTAAAAAATCATAGAAATGTTGATATTTTTCAACATATTACTTAAGTGTGGGCCAGGCTTTCGTTAGAGTCCAAAATTTTTGGTTATATCAATGGAGCGGTAAGGCCCAAGTACACTAGTACCAACAGGATTCGTTTAGTTTTGCTTACGCTTTTTATTGTGATTTTTATATTTTATTTTATTTTTAATTTTTAATCTCTATTTAATTTCTATCGTTTTAAATAAAAATAAAAATTATTTAGTTACTAATGTTAATATAAGTTAATAATTTAAAATTAAATTAAATTTTAATTATTAAATCAAAGTTTATTCGAATTTTATATGTTTTGAAAATATATTAAATTTAAGTATACCTTTTTGCGAAGCCAGTTAAATTTCGAGCTACAAAGCCTTGCAATTGACGAGAAGGCCCTATGGAGTAAAGGGAAGCATATACGTTGTCACACTCCCTGTTTGGACAACTCCCTGCCTTCCAATTATAATAGTGTTAAGATTTTCATACTGTACTGGCTGAAAAATGGTACAAAACCAAGCCTTTTGGTATCGGTGATCGGTACTAGTTGATACCGGTGATTTTCGATGGTACCGGTCGGCCAAATACTTGCTGGTATCAGAAATTGTAAAAAATGGGAGGACTTTTTGAAAAAAATTACCTCCGCTCTAGCGTCTGTAACTCATCCCTCCGAATCTCACATTTTTTGTTTCTTACTCTCTCTCACTCTCTCCTCTTTATCTCCCAGCCACCACCGCCGCTTCCTCACTGCCTCATGTGTTGTTGTCGCTGGCCACTACTCCGCGATCATCTCTTCCTCACGTGCAATCATCTCTTCCCCACGTGGCCAACGCCTAAGCCAATCACAGAAGCTTCCACAACTAGTCAACCACCACTAGTTCCTGTTGCTACAAATTTGAACTGCATACCCAGAATCAAACTTTTTCTTCGTAACTGACCTTGACCTAAAAGAATGAAAGCTAAGATACAAGAGCATAACAAGGCGACATTATTCAGCTAACGGGTGATGCCGGTAAGGGTGTCCTCCTCTCTAAACCGTTTAAAGAAAAGCTGGACTAGCAATGGGATCACTCGGTGGTCATTAAACTCCTGGGTCGCCGGATTGGTTACAAGGTGCTCTGCACCCGCTTGGCTCTGCTTTGGAAGCCGACAGGTCCCACAAAGATAATAGATTTGGACTCTGATTATTTCTTAGTGAAATTCATTGCTCAGTCCGACTACCTCAATGCTTTAACCAATGGCCCTTGGGTCATCTTCGGGCATGCTTTGTCTGTCTAGAAATGGACGCCCAGTTTTTGTCCCTCCCAGGGCAAGGTTACTAGAGCTGTTACATGGGTTAGATTCCCAGAATTATCTATTGCTCGGTATCATCCTCTGATCCTTTCTGAGCTAGGCAACCAAGTGGGGCAGACGGTAACAATAGATGAGACGACCATGCAGACACAGCGAGGTCGGTTTGCGCGTGTGGTCGTAGATATCGATCTTACCGTCCCCTTAACTTCATCGGTGGAACTTGATGGTGAGCCGGTGAGGGTGGTTTATGAAGGTCTTCCAACCTTGTGTTTTTCTTGTGGAATGGTAGGACATGAGTCCAGCAAATGTTTTTTGATTCAGTCCGACGATCCCTCCCCCCCGCCGGTGACTCAGCGTCAAGCCAATGCTTCCCCCGCCCTACGTGTCCTGGCGGAGCCAACGAGCGCAGTTCAGCAGGAGACAGGGACATAAGGTTTCGGGCCTTGGATGGTGGTGCAACGGCGCTCCCCTCCGGCTGTTGTTCAACGTCAGCCTCGCAAGCAGCCGTTGGCTTCTCTTGGGAGTGGCTCAAGGTTTACAGCATTGACAACACTTGCGTCTGAAACTCAAGCCACTGCTACTGATGGGGATGGCACAGTGTCGAAGGATTTGACAGGGAAAGGGGCCCGTTGGAATTTTGCTGATTTGGTTAATATGGGTTTCTCACAAGATCAAAATGGAGCCTCCACTTCCCATCATGGTCACCGTCATACACGGGCAGCCAACAAAGGTAAAGCCAAGGTTACTGCCTCCTCTATGAGTTCCCCCCGGCCGACAACAGACAGTCGTCCTCAGGTAGGTGTGACCAGCAACCCCGAGGTATCCCTAATCCCCTCTGCTTCCGATACACATATTGCTGTTACTTTTGCTTCGCATTCTGAGATGATTTGTGATACTACTTTATTACCTCCCCAAGTTGGCGAGTCTACAGACAATTGCCCTATGCAGGAAGAGTCTACTCCCACTAGGGCCGGGGATGAGTCGGCCCCAGACTTATTGCCGCCTTCTGAGCCTCCCGATGGCTCTACGGGGCCCTCAATTATAGATGGGCCGGAAGTCCTTGCGATGGAGATCCTGGAGTGTGACGGCTCGGGTCCACTCTCGGATACTGCTACCGTTCAATCGGATGTCTTGATGCCCGAGACACTGCCATGTTCATGATGTCAGTCCTCTTATGGAATTGTCAAGGCATGGGAGGGCTAAATAGCCAGGCCATACTACGTAATTATTTACGTATGTATCACCCGGGCATTCAAGTTTTGTTTGAACCTCGTATTAGTGGGCCGAGGGCAAATACTGTGATTAGGAATCTAGGCTTTGATTACTCGTTCAGAGTGGAGGCTGCTGGTTTTTCTGGAGGCATTTGGCTTCTTTGGAAGGAGGGTATTGATGTCTTGGTGGTCATTGCTCATCGTCAATTCATCCACACGAAGGTCCGGTTTGATAATCTTTCCTTTGCGTTTACGCCAGTTTATGCCAGTCCCCAACAGATTACCCGGAAGGTGCTTTGGAGGTTGTTAGAATGGATTGGTTCTACTACTTCGGAGCCTTGGTTAGTAGGGGGCGATTTCAATGCTAAACTGGAGGCTTCGGAGAAACAAGGGGGAGTCCCTCATACTCGTATTGTTAACCATCAGTTTAGGGATTGGGTGCATCACTGCGGTCTCCATGATTTGGGCTTTTTGGGGTCTAAATTCACTTGGCGTCGTGGCTTGACTCAAGCTCATTTAGATCGGATGTTTGGCTCGACTTCTTGGCTTCAAGCCTTTTCTCTCACGGTCAATCAACACCTTCCCTTTCTAGGTTCTGATCATCGGCCCTTGCTGGTTCATCTCACGAATTCTGCTGCTCGGGCGTCTCATTCTTTTGGGTTTCATTTTCAAAACGCTTGGCTTACTCATCCGGGTTTCAACGAAGTGGTGGCCGAACATTGGCTGCCAGTGGATGAATCCTTTAGCAAATCCCTAAAGGGTTTCGCTCGCCACCTCTCGCGTTGGAATCATGAGGTTTTTGGGCATATTTTCCATCGGAAAAAACGTCTTCTAGCCCGTCTGGAGGGCATCTAGCGAGCGATGCAGACAGACTCGTCGGACGCGCTGTTGGATTTAGAACAACGGTTGAGCAACGACCTTTTGCAAGTGTTAAGTGAGGAAGAATTCTTCTAGCATCAACGAGCCAAATGTGATTGGATTTCTAAGGGTGACCGGAATACCAAATTCTTCCATACCGTCACTCTTGCTAAACGGAAGAAGTTACACATTACTCGGCTCTTAGATAACAATGGGACGCTTGTGTCGGGTCCTGCTCAACTACGCACCCTTGTGTGGAACTTCTTCATCCAGTTGTATACTCCTGATACCACTGAGCGTGCTCCTTTTCCCTCTTCTGGTGACTTTCCTCACCTTTCCCCGGACCGGATTCGCGATCTGGAGCAGCCTATCTCTGCTACTGAAGTCCAGCAAACGGTTTTTTCTCTCAATCCTAATAAAGCCGTGGGTGTGGATGGGTTCAATGCTCTCTTCTTCCAAAACCAATGGGCCCAGGTTGGCCCTACAGTGGTCAACTTGATTCAAGGTATTTTTAATCAGGATCACTGGGAACGGGAATTAAACCAAACTATTTTGGTTTTAATTCCTAAAATCCCTTCTCCTTTGAGCATCACCCAGTTTCGGCCTATTAGCCTTTGTACTGTTCTATATAAAGTGCTTGCTAAAATTATTGTTAATCGGTTCAAACCTCACATGGATTATCTCGTTCAGGAGACCCAGTGCAGTTTTATTCCAGGTCGTCAGATCACTGATAATATCATCATCGCTCAGGAAGTGATCCATTCGATGAGGAAGAAAACCGGTCACAAGGGATATCTTGCTTTGAAGGTTGACCTAGAAAAAGCTTACGACAAAATTAGCTGGGAGTTCATCCATGATACCTTAATGGAAATTGGTATCCCTTTGTCTCTTATCAGGATTATCATGAAGTGTGTGACTACGGTCTCTTTCCAGGTTACTTGGCAAGGTACTTTGTCTGACCCGTTTACTCCCTCCCGCGGTATTCGTCAGGGGGATCCCCTTTCACCCTATCTTTTTGTGCTTTGCATAGAACGGTTAGGGCACCTCATTTCGCGGGCAGTTACCTGCGGCCAGTGGAAACCAATCCGTTTAGGTTTTTCGGGCCCTCCGATATCTCATCTTTTTTTCGCTGATGACTTGGTTCTTTTTGGTGAAGCTACTGCTGCGCAGACGCAAATCATCACCCAAATTTTGGACAACTTTTGTCGGGCTTTTGGGCAATGCATCAACTTCAGTAAAACCAGGATCTTTTTCTCTAAGAACGTTCCGACCCAAACAGCGCGCCACCTGAGCCAGGCCCTTCAAGTTACGCAAACTAACAATCTTGGGCGATATTTGGGCGTCCCGTTATTACACGAGCGTGTGACTCGTAATACGTACCAATATATTTTGGATAACGCTCAGCAGAAGTTGACTGGGTGGAAAGCTCGTATGCTTTCTTTGGCCGGTCAGGTTACTCTCACTCAGTCTGTCATTGCTTCTCTTCCCATCTTTACCATGCAAACGGTTCGCCTCCCTCGTCAACTGTGTGACGATCTTGAAAAAGTTATGAGGAATTTTATCTGGGGACCGCAGGACGGTCCCAAGAAAATCCATCTGGTCAATTGGGAGGAAGTTTGCAAACCCAAGAAGGCCGGGGGTCTTGGCATAAAGCGTATTCGTTCTATGAATGATGCTCTCCTCATGAAACTTGGCTGGGATGTCCTTACTAAACCCCAGGCTCTTTGGGTTCAGATTCTGTGGGCCAAATATAAGGTTGATATAGTGCCTATCCCTCAAACCTTGGCGAGGTCTGGTGCTTCGAGTACTTGGCGAGGGATTGCGGCCGTTTGGCATTTCATTCGGCGAGGAGCTAGATGGAAAGTTGGTCATGGGCAACGCATTCTCTTCTGGTTGGACCACTGGTTAGCTGATTGGGGACTCCTTTATTTACTGGCTCAGACTGACATCCCTGAGAGTCTTCTGTACGCCACTCTTCAGGATTTTCACGACGACAATGGCCAATGGAATTGGCGAGTCTTCCAAACTTATCTCCCCGCTTCTGTTTGCATGGCTATTGCGTCGGTCACTATTGGCGCTGGTGAGGAGGACCGGTTGAGCTGGGGTCTGGCTTCGAATGGGCGGTTTACCGTTGCGGCTGCTTAGGACCTGATTCAACAATTCCATACTGATGATTTCAATAGTCACTGGGAGGCCATATGGAAGTGAGCGGGGCCTCAACGCATCAGATCTTTTCTCTGGCTGGTGTCTAAGCGGAAGTTGCTTACTAATCAAGAACGCGTGGCTCGCCATCTGACCATGGAGGCGGGTTGTCCCTCCTGTGGTCAGGAGGAAACGATCATTCATGTTTTACGGGATTGTCCTCGAGTCAAGTCCTTCTGGCAGCACCTTCCTGTTCCCATAGTTGGTGGAGATTTTTTTAGTCTGGGGGTTGACCAATGGATCCACTTTAATCTTCATCTTCATGTACACGTCCAACAGGCCGCGTGGGCTACTATTTTTGGGGTTGCCTGTTGGTTTTTGTGGAAATGGAGGAATAACAACATCTTTGAGTCGGGTTTTACTTGGCCTACTAATGGGCATACTATTGTCATGGCTTACACGAATTCGATCATTAGAGCCCGTGACCTGGAACATATTCTCTTTCCGTCTCAGGGGCTACCTTTGGGATCGTTAATTGGGTGGACTCCTCCTCTCGATGGTTGGGTCAAGTTGAATACGGATGGGGCTGTGCAACTGGGCTCTGCTCTAGC
>JANZXV010000004.1:11223794-11242496 GCA_027576455.1 Erythroxylum roigii | reverse complement strand
CCAGAGCAGGTCCTCCTGTGGGGGTTAAAATCTGTGCGGATCCAACAGTACGTCCTGTTCGGACCGAAACCAAACCAAACCAATTATGATGTGTTATGTGTTTTGATGTGATTATGATGTGATGTGATGCATTCATGTTTGAAATTATGCATGTTTTGAAAAAGGGTTGAGATTTTGAGAAACGAGAAAGGAAATTGCAAGCATGAAATTTCGGAAACTGGTTATAAACGTTTTGAGATAAATGAAGATTTTGAGAAAATTTTGGGAAATGTTTGAAAAGTTTGAAAAGAAAATATTTTTCGCTTAATGTTCAGTTTATAAATGTATTATCCACGGAGCCGTCGTGCTCACCCCCCATTTTCCCCTCCACAGGTAGCAAGAGAAAAACCGAGTCTCCGCATCGGATGTGAAGAAACTCCGATGCAATTTGTGACATATGAAAAAAAAAGGGCCTTTATGTACTTTGTATTTGTTCTTTGAGACCTAATGTTTTTGGGCTTGAATGCCTTTGCAGTATTGTATTTGCTGATAGTTTCAAATGTAAAGTGTAATTATATAAGTTTCCTAAGTTTGTATGATTGGAATTGCTAAAAGCATAGATGAGATTATATTTCCTTTTGAGTTGGAAAGTTGCATGATGATTAGATTGAGAAATGTTTAGAAACCCTAAGATTGTGACATTGCCAATTGAGTTGAACTGAATTGAAGTTGGATGCTTGTGAGCAATTGGAAGATTGAAGTGATTTTTGTGCAGGTTTGTAGTTTGGATGGATAAAATTGAAGAGTTGGCTAGAGCAGTTTTAGGGGAGGTGCTGTCCAAATTTTCCTAAATTTGGGCAGCAGTTTCGCTTAAGGTTTAGACCCTCTTAGTGAGGGATTTCGCTTTAGAAATCTTCTGGAAAGTTGTAGAACAAGTTAAGATCTTTAAAACGGGATAAAATGGGTCATATTTCGACTTAAGATGAAAAAGTTATGGACGTTTGAAATTTACTGCCCATTATGCAATTAGGATTTCCCGAGTTGCTATTCATAGGCAATTATGGGCGAAACCTTCGGATGGATTTTTCGCCCCTTTAGAGCGGGAATTGGAATTTCCGTCCTTCATGAAAGTTGTAGAGGGTCTTGATATTTTTAAAATGAGGTATGATAGGTCTTGATCGGAGTTAGGAGTAAAAAGTTATGAGGATTGGAATTTGGCATTTTACTATTCATATGGTCAAAAGAGTACTATTCATTTGGTCATTTTGCAATTTCGCTTATAACTTTTGTAATTGACCTCCGATTTACCCGAAATTCGAATGTGACTGAGTTTGAATAAGGAGCATGAGTCCAGATAGTAAGAAAATGGATTTAAGATGAATATGATAAAAAAAAATTATACCGGTTTCGGATTAGTCTAAGGTATCCAACATTATCGATTTGAGGGAATCTGTATAAGTAGTTGGGTTCCAAATACGGGATCCAACAGCTCCTGTATTGGCAGCCATTTCTGAAACTCAAAGATAAAAAGAACCCAGTTCTAAAGGAACTAGCTCTAATACCAAATATGTTGGAACTGTTAGAATCAAAAAACAAGAAGAGAAGTTGATTTTGCCGATCAAATGTGCTTTAACTTCATTAATGTAGATGTAGCCTTAATATAGGCTTAATTACAAAGGTAAATTTGAAGAGAAGGAAACGTATTCAACTAAAAACTCTCAACCACCTAGCTTACTTAGCTGCAAACTAGGAGATATAACAATTACTAAATCTCTATGTTATTTAACACTAAAAAAACTGAAACTAAGAGTTCGAATTAACATAAACTTCTAACACTGGTGAGGAGTGAATTGCTTTTCAGTGAAACAAAGAGGATGAAATTGAAAACAGTAGGACAAGACCTGATCCACAGTGTTATAATTGGACCCAGGCTCACCCAACCCACAGGATTAGGCCTAATTTTATTTTCGATCGATCTTTAGCCATGATCGTGTATTTTTAATGTTTTACAATAAAATAAAAATAAAAATAAAAAGCGTATTTTAAACGTTAATATTTTCATAAAAATATAGCTTCAATTTTAATATTTCAAAATGTTTAAGTTGAATTATACCAACACGATTCATTTACCAAGCATCACTATAAGTTAAAGAACGAGTTCATCAATGATTAAAAAATCTAACCTATATGGTCTATTTAATCGTAAAAATTTTGAGTCATTTAATTTTTCGATTTAATTTTCAACTTTTTGATTCAATTTATTTTAATAACTCTTGTTGTTAAAAATCAATCAATTTATTAACTAATCGATTAATTTTATTAATTAATAAGTTTTCATAATTAAAATAAATCAAATAATTTTTATTTAACAATTTCTTATTTAATTAAATTTCAAAATTTTCGATAAGTAAAGATAATCTCTTTCAATTATATTTACAAATTTTAAAGAGAGTCAGATGACCCAGGATCCACAGTGATAAGAGAGTAGGAGTAGACTGACCCAAGATTCAATAATAACTCACCCACACAAAACACATGAAACCAAATACAAAAACCTCTTATTTCATTTCTTGTTTTCTTGTACATAGTATTAGTAGCTTCTTCTGTAACAGAATTGTATTAGTTGTCAATTCGGTTACAGATTTCCAAATAGTCAGTAGCCAATAGCAGTTTCCTAGGTTTAGTATAAATATCTCTTTCTGTACACATAAAGAATATGACGAAATAAGAGTATTTCTTCATCAGAGTAAATTTTCTTACATAACTTTATTCAATTTTAGCCAATTTTATAACGGTCAATATTAATTAAAATTTTTAAATAAAATTTTATTTTATTGGTCTAATTTTTAAATCGATTAATAATTTAAATGGTTCAAATTTAAGATCTAGCTGCAACTTGTGGATCTTGATTACCGCAAAGACTTCGCACTATTAAATAATTATTAAAAATCTTGGACAAAGGTTCGAACATACGCAACCCTCACACAGGTTCACCTGCGTTGTTCGTTTCTGAACCCATCTTCAGCGTCATAGAGGTGGCCCACAACAGCCAACCCAGACCTACTGGTTCATAACAAAAGTAAACTACTATGGTCCCTCCCTGAATCCAATCAATTCCAGATTTTCAACATTTATTATTCTACGAGGGTAGGGACTAGGGAGTAGGGACAACAAATCGTTAATTATCATAAATTGGCCCTCGAATGAACCGCCACACATTAATATCCATTTTTTTATAATTTTGAATCGAGATTGAAAGCCACAGACTCCGAAGATTCTTAATAGCTCTCCACGTGTCACGTTCCCCACCATGAGATATAATCCCACATGCCAGCGTGTTAGGCTCCCAAAAATATCCTGTCCAACCACCCAAACACCACCCGAAACGTGTCCTTCACACTTCTCACGCCTCTGGATAACCACTACCTCCGTACAACTAATCTCCCCCACATCGCAATTCGCAAATATCAAAAACAGTTGCTCATGTTGCGCCACGTCAGCTACTCCAACCAGATACCAATGGCGGCCCACCTTTTGATCTCTCAGTATATTTTCCGTTTTTTGCGGTCGTGAGCCCGAGTTGGATTTCAAATATTTCTTTCTTTTTTTATATTTGGACTTAAACTAAATTTAACCAACACTTCTCAGATTTTTTTTTTCATTTTTATCGTGATATCAATTTCACTCTCTCTCTCTCTCTCTCTCTGCTGCTACTGTTTAATTCTTCCATTTAAAATTAGTTTCTTATTATTTTTGTAAGGTCATTTCCTTGGATTATAGAGTGTTTGAGAAACGGGTGAGATGGCGGTGATCGACGATATGAGGATGGAGGTCGAGGAGGCGACGGACAATAAGGGCGCTGCAATGGAGGTGGTGAGGTGGGAGAAGTTTCTTCCAAATAGGATGCTTCGCGTTCTGTTAGTCGAGGCTGATGATTCTACGCGCCAAATTATTGCGGCTCTTCTTCGAAAATGCGGTTATAAAGGTCAGCTATGCTCTTCTTTGATCTATTGATGAGAAATTCCTATGTGTTGTTCATTTACTTGATGGATATGAGTTGATTTTGTTTCATTTTTCTTTTGGTTTGATTCACAAATTGACATGCTTGATTGAGATTCCGAGTTCATTGGTCACTGTAATATATTTTCTCTCTTTTTTTTTTTTACGTATTTTTCGAATGTTTTCTTTTCTTGAAAAGAGTTGATTTGTTGGAGGTTGGAGAATCTTGCGAGTTTAAGTTATCTCTGCTTCATCTCTAGTAGTAATTTTGCTGTAGGTGTTTGGAAGTTTGATAGGTTTTATTGCCATCTTTGGTAATAGCTCTTACCATTCCGGTTGTGCTTGACATTTGTGTTTTGAATGGTCATTTCGAGTTGGTTTTTCTAAGTTTTGTAATACTAGATCGTATATTATCTGCGACCAAACATTATCAGAGAAATCGTGGGAAGGATTTGAGTCTTGTGTGGTGGATATGTTAAAGGAAAGTTAGTTTTTGGGTTTGTAGGTGATTGGTATATGGGTAATTGTACGCAATGCATATGCATCCCTCGTTTTGTTTCCGATAAGATGTTAGTAATTTCATATCAGTTGTTTAACTGAAGTTAACACTTTGTTTCGCCACTTTCTGCGACCAGTTGCTGCTGTTCCTGATGGATTAATGGCGTGGGAGGCATTGAAGGGTAGACGTCATAATTTAGATCTCATATTAACTGAAGTGGAGTTGCCATCAATTTCGGGATACGCACTTCTTACCTTGGTCATGGAACATGACTTTTGCAGAAATATTCCCGTCATAAGTAATTAAATAGTTTGTAAACTCTTTTATGATCATTGTTACTTATATATATTGTTAGATTTGAAACTAAAAATTTCTTGTTCTTTTTTTCCTTCTTTTGTCATTTCTGAATAGTGATGTCATCGCATGATTCTATCAGCATGGTACTGAAGTGCATGTTAAAAGGTGCTGCTGACTTTCTCATTAAGCCTGTTAGAAGGAATGAGCTAAAGAACTTATGGCAGCATGTTTGGAGGAGGCAAACTGTATGTTTCATCCTGTATATTGTTTTTAATATTTGTATGGTTCAATAGCATGGAAACTAAATATTCCGCATGTTCCTTTTTTGATTCTTTATCAGCTTCCTCCAGGACGTATTCCTCTGAACTCATCCACTTTACATCATAAAATTGAAGCCACATCTGAAACCAATGCAACGAGTGATCATTCAAGTGATTGTTTAACTTCTACCCAGAAAAATGGGGATGACAGAGAGAAAGGAAGTGATACCCAAGTAAGCATAGCAACAGATCCTGTGGAAATGTGGTCATTGCTAATGGAGAATTTTTAGTTATGCTAGGGAGTGCCTGTTCCTAAGATATATGCGTAAATGTGATCAAAACAGAAAACAATAATTAAAGTGTTATAGCAGAAACGTGGAAACTGAAAATGCTTACATTCAATTATGCAGGATCTATCTCGACTGAAGTGCAATAATGCTTCAAACCTGAGCAACACAGGAAGAGAGATGTATGAAGAGCAAGCCACGTTGGAAATAGAATCAGCTGATTCCGAGTGTAAAAGTAAGAGTTTTGCTCTTTCCTATTTTGTCTTTGTTCATTGTTTACTCGCATTTATTATTCTGGGTTAGCAGTTCTCTTTCTTCCTTGTATGTAAGATTGGCATCTGATGCAGTACTTTGGTGCAGGCAGATCTAACCAATCAGAACTGGCTTGCAATGAGACCTATAATTCAAGTACTTTGAGATTGGGAGAGGCAAATGGTTTTGCAAGAGTGAGACCAGAAAGTGACAAAAATTATGCCATTAATTATCAATGCAACAATTATGAACTGGTAGAACCTTCAAGTGGAACTGTAGACTTGATCAGTACATTTGGTAACGGCTCAAATCGCATTCATGAACATTCTATTATGGATGTTAGCACAAACAGATTTGAATTTACTCCACAGCAGGAAATTTATCTCAGAAGGTTCTGTCCCAACAGTGCGAATGACCTACCAATTGATGAGAAGCATGCACTAAACCATTCTAATAGCTCAGCCTTCTCTTGGTGAGTTTGCTATAGCCTCAAGATGCCCACTAACACGACTTTTTGAAAGTTATATACAAGTTCGACACTGTAGGTGTGTGTGTGTATCTGTGGTGTGAGCACTTTACATTGAGACAGAATTTGATTATTTTAGACTCAAAACAATTTCATGGGTATTCTCAAGTTCTTGTGTTTCACCATCATATGATGGGATCATGATCAGATAGCGAGATTTTAGGTGCTTAATGTGCATAAGAGGTCGACTGAAGATTCAATCTTTTGGGTTCTCCCAGAGCATAATGTTGATCTCGTGCTTAGTCATTAAAGCATTGCATGTTTTAATGTTATACCTTCCTATCCATTTCTTATCAACTAACAGGTCCGTTGTGCAGGTATAGCAGTAAAACATTACGACCTCTTTTCCCAATGTCAATTGCTAATGGTTCTGGATTCAAGAAAGATGCTAGTAATTCTCCAGAGATATCATCCAATCAAGTCTCTCAAAATGGTAGTGGCATTTCTGGACAACACGGTTCCACTGGAACTAGTAGTCAAAAAATCATGACGACATTGGTCACTGGTTCTGGGCAAACTGACATATCATATCCAAGCGCGCAGCATGGATTGATTCCTAT
This sequence comes from Erythroxylum roigii, assembly GCA_027576455.1. Classification (NCBI taxonomy): domain Eukaryota; kingdom Viridiplantae; phylum Streptophyta; class Magnoliopsida; order Malpighiales; family Erythroxylaceae; genus Erythroxylum; species Erythroxylum roigii. Next base: position 11,235,837 of record JANZXV010000004.1, on the reverse strand, counting down.
CCAAGGAGTGAAACCGGACAATATCTCTAGTGGATATGATCATGTTTTTCCTTCTTCATACTATAATAAGCAATTGGGTTTGCCCCCAACATGGACTCCCAAGGTGGCTACCGGAAGTGATCAATCTCCATTTCCTTCTAATACTTCAATCCTTTACAATGAGGACATTGATGACACTAAGCATCAGCACTTACAATCTGATGATACTCCCAACAATTCTGTGGACCAAAATATACATCAGCAGAGCATAGAACTAGTGGAGGAGTTAAAACATGGTTTGCCCACTACTGGTCAGAGTGCTTGCAGCAGTTTATGTAATGGTGTCACAAATTACGACTCTCATAGTGGACGTGATAGCGTTTGCAATGGAAATGACGCTAATGCCATCGTTTCTGTGGCAACTGAAAGGGCCATAGAATCAGAGAGTTTGGATGACGGTCTCTTCATCCAAGAAGGACTCAAAGGGATGGATGCTCATCGATCTGGACAGAGGGAAGCAGCACTATCAAAATTCCGCTTGAAGCGCAAAAATCGTTGCTTTGAGAAGAAGGTACAATGATCTCCTTATTCTCACTAACATTACATATGGCAAAGTATAAAAATCCTGATTGGGAACTAAGGGTTGTGTAGAAATGTTGATATGCTGGTCAGCTCTTGAAAGTTGGGCAAGGTGATTCCATCACCAATAGCTTCTGCACCCTTTAACAGTACCGTTGTGATGTATCACTAATGCTATTTCATCTGTCATTCCACGATAGCTTCTTTATCTTGCTAGGGCTAGGGCTTTACTAGATCGTTTATAACAAAATTTCTTTACAATGACCTATCATCAAGATGTTTCAAATGATATATGCACCCTTTGGTTAATCATAATGATACAGCCGAACTAGTTAAAAGTCTTCTTCGATCCTTTTTCTGGTTCCAGGTCCGATACCAGAGCCGGAAAAAACTTGCAGAGCAGCGTCCCCGAGTGAAAGGTCAATTTGTTCGTCAAGTGCAAAATAATGGCCCAGCCAGTGACATCCGTGTTTAACCATGAAATGCAAGTGTCAAAAATCTTCTTGCCATGGGCAGTGTCTTTAGCTTTTGAACAGGATTTTATGGTAATGTAAGTATGATTGAAGATGTATTTACGAGTCTGTAGACTTGGTACTGACTATAGCTGTGGTTTCAGGTGTCTAGGAAAAGGTCGTACCCTGATTTGCTATTGTAAGTAGTTGAAGATTTGGAAGTCTTCTGTCAGTTTGGTTAATTAGGTTGGTAATTTACAGGTGAATTAGATTAATTAGGAAGGTCCTCTTGTAGGACAATTTCAGGCTGGTAATTTACAGGTGAATTAGGAAGCTCCAGCCTGAACATTCCAGTTAATTAACCCGACTTTTCTGTTGCTTTCTTGTACAAAGTATCTAAGGGTGGAAATGATTGTTGGTTGGTAAAAGTAATTACTTCACATCTCATGTGCATTCTCCTGCGCTGTTCGATAATGATTTTTGCATTTTTTGCATGCACCAGGCCAATTAGAGGCAAATCAATATGGAAAATGGAACAAGTTTTTATCTGATATATTCACCTGATTATGGAGTTAACGCAGTTGATAGACCGATCTTTCTGATACCTGAAACGGGAAAGGATGTGAGACACTCCAAAGCTGATAAACTTGCCATCAGAATCGGTGGTGGGCATTGTGTGTGTGGCTACAAGCACAAGCAAGTCCTTGGAAACATGAAACTTTAGGCGTAGTACATGGGCTGTAAACTACATAATCCTGTCCAACATATGACTGGATCTGAGCAGACATTGCCCGATAAAAGCAGAACCTCCCAGACAAGGCGTAACACAGACTATTGGGCTTCAGCTTACCATTTATACGCCCCATCGCAATTTTAAAATACAACCGTATTGCGTGGGAGTAAATAAAAAATTGTTAATTTATCATATTATTTTTTAAAATTTTTAAATAAAGTAACATAAAAATTTAAATAGTTGAAGACATAGGCTCGATTGGTTATCAACCAATCAGCTTTTTTACTGACTGGTTGATTCAGCTATTAACATTGTTAGGAGAATAGCGTTTGTATCAGTTGATTGACGGTAAACAGCTGAAAATAAAAACGCTGCAATGTACCAGTGTTTTCTATCGACGGCTAAAATTATATGTATCAAAACTTAAGGAATATGGTTGAGTGTCAGGGACTCATCTATCCTTAACCAAAGATCAGGAGTTTGATCTTTGTCTTTGAATATGGAACAGCCTTAAATCCTTAAGCCAACTGTTTCACTCTATGAGATGCCTACAAGTCAGCGAGAGAATTAGTCAATGGATCCGCCAGTGGATACTTTGATATGAGAAAAAGAAAAAAACCCAACTGTGCCCATTCCTACGGCTAAAATTTTTTTGATCTAACCCCGCTATTTTGTTCTTAATGGAAACTAAAGTTCATAGCAGACGCATGGAAGTGTTACGCAATCAGCTTCAATTTGCTAATTGTTTTTCTGTAGACAGTAATGGGATTGGTGGGGGTCTCTCTATTTTTTGGTCAACGGATATTCAGCTTCATGTTTCCGGTTACTCTTCCAACTTTATTGATTGTGAGATTGGGTCTGATAATTCACAGTGGCGGCTTACTGGCTTTTATGGCTTTCCCGAACGCACTCGAAGACGGGCTTATTGGAACCTCTTGCGGGCTTTGGCCGCTAGGAGTCCGCTTCCTTGGTTATGTTGCGGTGATTTTAACGATATTGCAGCCTTGCATGAAAAACTGGGTGGTCCCCCTCGGCCTTCTCATTTACTCTCGGGTTTCCGTGACGCATTAAGTGATGCTCATCTTTCCGATATTATGCAGGTCGGCTCCTCCTTCACTTATACCTATAGGGAAGGTTCTCCCGCTTGTGTAAAGGAGAAGCTTGATAGAGCATGCTCTTCCGCCGAGTGGAGCTCTTTGTTTCGGGATGCTGTTTGTTCGGTCCTTGTTGCTCCAGTTTCGGATCACTATCCCTTATTGATTGACACCGCTAGCACAAGTTCAGAAGGGGTTAATCGGCGGTTTCGATTTGACAATTCTTGGCTTTCTGAGCCTGATCTTCAAGAAACGGTTGCTAGGGCTTGGTCCTCAGGGGCTACTTTAGCTCTCCCTGAACGCACATCCTCAGTTGTGGATCACATAAAGTTATGGCGTAAGCAGAGGAATCGGTTACGGTGGGCTCACAAAGAAACAATTAAACGACAATTAGCGGCGGACCCCCATACTCTCGACATCGCCGAGATTCAACGGTTAAAAGGCCAATAGAATGCAATCCTCGAGGCGGAGGATATGAGATTAAAGCAGCAAGCTAAAGCATTTTGGTTTCGACATGGGGACAAAAATACCAAATATTTCCATAATAGCATCAAAGCCCGCAGGAGGAGGAATCGGATCACCCGACTCACTGATGAAACTGGGCACGTTACAACGGATGACACTGCTATTTGTGGGCTGATCCATACTTATTTCTCTACTCTCTTTCAGGCTACCGAGTCTTCCCCTGGCGCAGTGCTTCGGCTGGTTAGACCTTTGGTTGATGACTCGGATAACAACTCACTTACTGCTCCATTTTCGGATGAGGAATTCCGCACTGCCCTCTTTCAGATGGACCCAAATAAGGCGCCGGGCACAGATGGCTTGAACCCCGCTTTCTTTCAAACTTTCTGGAGCACTCTTGGTGGTGCCATTTGTCAGGCCTGTCGTGATTGGCTCCAACAAGGTACCCTTCCACCATCCTTGGCTACTACTCTTATTGTCTTACTCCCCAAATGTGCTAATCCTCTGCATGTTACCGAGTTTCGACCAATTGCATTATGCAATGTGATCTATAAGATTTTGTCAAAAGCTTTAGCCACCCGCTTGAAGCGTATTTTGCCCAAGATAATCTCTTTGAACCAATCTGCTTTCGTTCCTGGAAGATTCATTACAGATAATTTTATTGTGGCCTCTGAGACTTTACATGGTTTGAAGCAACGCTCACGGGGTAATTCGGGTTCTTGTGCTCTAAAGATTGATATAGCCAAAGCTTATGATAGAGTCAGTTGGAACTATTTGCTTGCTATGTTGACTGCTATGGGGTTTTCTGATGTTTGGATTAAATGGATGCGCATGTGTCTCTCTAACATTAGCTATATGATTTTGGTAAATGGCACCGAGGTGGGCCCTATTGTCCCGAGTCGGGGGCTGCGACAAGGGGATCCTATCTCCCCCTATTTGTTTCTGATTGTAGCAGAGGGACTTTCCCTTTTGCTGAAAGATGGTGAAAGGCGTGGGGTGATTCATGGTTGTCGGGCAAAGTTGGGTTGTCCTCGGATCTCGCATCTACTCTTTGCCGATGACTCGATCCTCTTCTTTAATGGTGCAGTCTCTGAAGCTAACCATGTTAAGAGCATTCTGGGAGTTTATGAGGTGGCTTCGGGTCAGTCCATCAATTATGGTAAGTCTGGTATTCTTTTTAGCCCATGTATTGCCTCGGATGTTAAGCAGGCCATTTCAGATTTACTTGGAGTGCACTTACCTTTGGGTCACAATCCTTATTTGGGCTTACCTTCTCTCATTGGCCGTAGCAAGCGACAGATTTTTTTATTTCTTAAGGACCGGATCTGGAAGCATATCAATAATTGGAACAACCGTTTTCTGTCACGAGCGGGTAGGGAGATCTTAATCAAGGTGGTCATTCAGGCTATCCCTACTTATTACATGACTGTCTTTCTTCTCCCTGCTGCTACTTGTTCTGAGCTCCAAATTTTGATGAATAAATTTTGGTGGGGTGGATGTCGGGATGGTAGTAGGGGTATAAATTGGTTGTCCTGGGATCGTATGTGTTGTGAGAAGTCGAGGGGCGGTATGGGTTTTCGAGATCTCCGGTGTTTTAACACTGCTCTTTTGGGGAAACAAGGGTGGAGACTTATTGTTGACACTAACACTCTTTTGTATCAAGTTCTCAAAGCTAAATATTTCCCTCGGGGGGACTTCTTGACAGCTCAGTTGGGTACCAACTATAGCTTCGTCTGGAAGAGTGTATTGTTTGCCCAAAAAGTGTTGTTAAAGGGGGTAAGGTGGAGGGTTGGGGATGGCCAACATATCTTTGTCAATCGGGATCCCTGGATCCCAAAGGCTGGTGATTTCCATCCAGATGACGGTCCTCTGGCCATTCATGATGCTATGCGGGTTTGTGACCTATTCATCCCCGGGGAGAGGCGGTGGGATCCTGCGACGTTGCTGTCTTATTTCAGTATTGATGATTTGCATGCTATTGAGCATTAACCCTACACCGGATAAGATCATTTGGACTTGTGACAGAAGAGATATTTACTTAGTTAAAACTGCTTATTATGAAGCGCTTGCAGTTTTGGTAGACCATCGGCAACGGGTGCAAGGCATTGTCTGGAAGCAAATCTGGTCCCTTAATGTCCCTCCCAAAGTGCGCGACTTCCTATGGCGGTGTTGTCGTGGCGTGTTACCAACTAAAGATAATTTGCACCGCCGAGGAGTGAATGTTGACTTGCATTGTTTATTTTTCCATGAACTTGAATCCATGAAGCATGTGTTCCTTGATTGTCCTATGGCGAAGGAGTTATGGAGGTTAGCGGGTTTGGATCTCTCATCCTCTTTGTCTTCTTTTCAGGATTTTTTTGCCTATATCTTGGAGACAGCAGGACGGGATCGTGCTGCTCGAATCGGCGTTCAGGCATGGAAGCTATGGTTGGCCCGGAATGACAAACTCTGGCATGATAAACGGGTTACGCCACACCATATTCATACTCAAGCCATTTCTTACTTTTCGGACTTCCAGGAGCTGTTGACCACCGGCAATCCCCTGACTGTTGCCCCCAAGTTATTGTTGTGTTTTTGGTCGGCAGCCGTCATGACGTCATCCTCTAGTTGGTTGACTTTCATTGATGGCGTGATTTTTGCAGATTCTGGCCTTCTTGGGTTTGGCATTTTGGTTGAAGACGGCGAAGGCTCCTTCTCATTGGCACTTTTTGGCTACGAGGAAGGCAATGGGGATCCTGCAATGGCGGAGGCGCTTGCTCTTCGGCAATGCTTGTTATTTGCTCGTGATGGCCTGTTACAGGCGGGTTCTATTTTTACTGATAGCCAACTCATTATTAGTGCTTTGACCTCCAGGTCTTTGGATTTTTCCTATTTTGGTCTTATCATTTCGGACTGTAAGGATATCTTATGTGCTAGGGACAATATCTCTGTATCTTGGATTAGGCATTCGGGGAATAGGGGAGCCCACTCTCTTGCTTGGACGTCTGTTCTCCGTAGTCACTTTTAGGTGTGGATTGATATACATGACTGTATCTTGGACCATTATTCCTCGAGATAATCGCTATTTTCGCTTGTTTCAATTTTTTTTAAATAATTTACAATACAAATATTTTATTGAAACTTATATTAATTTTAATATAGGCATGATATAATATTGTTATTCATTAATACCTTATAAGTTTAGGGTATTTTGACCTTAAATTAACTTATAAAGAGAGCATTTATCAGTTAAATGATAATTTACGACCCCTTCATTTAAAACAGGATTAAGACTTAGTGAAAATAAAATAATGTCTACCATTAAAGTAAAAATTATATTTTTATAACCAAAATTTATATTTTTGCAACTAATAATTGCCTTTGATTACGAATCCTTGTACATTATAATACATGTATTATATCTTTATGGTTGAAATTTTCACTTTTTTAACTAATAGTTATATACTTATATCTTATACCATTTTAAAATTAAAGACAATGTTAACTTTTCTATAATTTGTAATATTGTTTAGAAAAACATTTTAAACTATAATTTAGATGGTTACAAACTCTCCTTATAAATTAGTCTAAGATCAATGAACCTTATTGAACGCTTTTTCATGACTCACCTAGAATTCGAGTGTTACAGGGAGGAATTCTCCAAAAAATTTGTCTAACTTCTAAACTCCAATATAAGTGAAATTTGGAAAAACAAGAGAACAAAATGATAAGTTACCAAATTGTTAAATGCTAAAAAGTGCTAAGGCTTAAAATTCAAGTAAAAAAGGGTAATTTTATTTAAACAAAAGATGAATATAAAATGCAAAGCAAGCTAAAATGATGATAGGTTACGTGTGTTTGAGTAGTATGATTGTCCCTTTCTTATTATACTGTCGTTGTGTACAATTTTTTCAAATCCAACTACCCAAACAGTTCTGATGTAATTGCCTAACCTACTTCGAATCATGACCACGATCTAACTAACCGCCTTTTATGCACTATTGTCATTTTCATTGCTATATCCACAGTCTCCTTCTAAGTAAATTGGAATGGTGGTCTCAGTGACACCTTTACCCCCACCAGAGGCATTCGTCATGGAGACCCAATCTCTCCCTACTTCTTTGTCTTAAGCATGGAACGTCTTGGTCACTTGATCTCACAAGTAGGTACTCAAGGAAGATGGCAGCTGATCAAATTAAGCAAGAATGGTCCTTCTATATCTCATTTATTTTTTGTTGATGACCTCATCCTTTTTTCAGCAGCCTCTACTGATCAAATGGTTGTTATTCTGGATATTCTAACTTCTTTTTGTACGGCTTCTGGGCAATGCGTTAGCCCAGCTAAGTCGAGATGTTATTTCTCTAGCAATATCCCTACCACGACGCGCCGCTCGTTAAGCCGAAAATTGGGGTTCCAATCGACAAATGACCTCGGACGATATCTTGGAGTTCCTCTTCTTCACCAACGAGTCAGCAAACGAACTTATCAATACATCCTGGATAGGGTCCATCACCAATTATCTGACTGGTCGGCCAAATTTTTGTCCTTTGCGGGACGCGTCTCTATGATCCAATCTGTTTTAGAGGCAATCCCAAGCTATACTATGCAGATTGTCCGATTGCCACGCAGTCTTTGCGATGAGCTGGAGAAATTAATGTGCCGGTTTCTGTGGGGATCCTCTCAAGATAAACAACGGATTCATCTAGTCCACTGGGAGGAAGTTTGTAAACCCAAGGCGGAGGGGGGTCTTGGCATCCACAAAATTCGCGAAACCAACGATGCTATCTTAGCGAAACTCGGATGGTCCTTGATTGCTAAGCCTCATGCTTTATAGGTCCGAGTTCTCTCTGGAAAGTACAAATTTGACACCAACAATATCCCAACCTCTCTTGAAGCCACAGGAGGCTCCAGAATTTGGCAGAGTATCAAGGCTACCTGGCCTATTGTCTTACAAGGTATGAAGTGGATGGTCGGAGATGGCTCTCGAACTCGCTTCTGGCTAGACTCTTGGCTTACGGGAGTCGGACCGCTTATTTGTCACACTACTCTCCCAATCCCGGAGACCTTTATTACCTTTAGCGTCAATCATTTTGTGGACTCCGCCAACAATTGGAACTAGGAAGCTTTCCAATCTTGTCTCCCGATGCAGATTTGCTGGCAAATCGCTGGTATGTTTCCCCTTAGGAGATATATGGGACAGGATAGGTTGATTTGGGGCGCCTCCGATACGGGGATTTTCACCATAGCCTCTACTTATACCATGCTTCGGGCTCACGATGAGGAGTCAAATCATATGGTTTAGAAGGCAATCTGGCAATGCCCAGGACCACAACGAATTCGTTCCTTCCTGTGGCTCCTAGCTCAGGATCGGTTACTCACCAATTAACAACGAGTTTGTAAACATCTCACTACAAACGGAACTTGCCATCAGTGTAGTCTCGAAAAATCCTTCCTACACGCTGTGAGGGACTGCAGCAAAGCTCACTAGTTGTGGCTCTCCTTATCTACCCACCTTGGTGTAACAGACTTCTTCACTCTGTCTAATCGAGAATGGATCCTAAAGAACCTCCAACAACACCGGAAAGTTTGGGATCATGATTGGGCTATTCTCTTTGGAACTACCTGTTGGTTCCTCTAGAATTGGCGAAACATGTCCCTCTTTAATTAACTTTTCATTTGGCCTTCCCCACCAAATTTTCTCATTTTGTCTTATTCAGATCAACTCCACCAGTCTACCGTGTGGCAAAGCCGAACTGAACCCGGGCGCCGTCCTCGTCAAGAGCAACTATTCGGATGGAGCACACTACCACCCGGATGGGTCAAATTAAACACCGATGGAATCGTTCTCAGTGCTCGGCTATAGCAGGCGGCCTCAACCGAGATAGTGTAGGCATTTGGCTTGGCGGATTCTCTCATAACATCGGTTGGTGCACTCCGTTGTCAGCTGAACTCTGGGGAGTTTTTATCGGACTCTCGTTGGCCTGGAACCTGGGCTTTCGCCGGATCGAACTAGAAGTGGACTCTCTCGCTGTGCACAATATCTTCTCTTCTTCGGACAACCGCTCTTTGGTCCTCAACCCCATCATTAGGGGTATTCACGAGCTGTTCACCCACAACTGGACTATTGTTTATCGTCATATTTATCGAGAGGGCAACAGATGTGCCGACTGGCTCGCTGCATACGCAGAATATTTTGCAATTGGTGTCACTTATTTTGATACTACACCTATCGGGTGCCATCATATCCTTTTAGAGGATAAGTCGGAGACCTGTTTCCCCCGATCTGATTTTGTAAGCTGTATTCGTCAGATTTCCTTTAAACAAAAAAAAGAAGAATGTTTATATAATGCTTTTTTAATTCAAAAGGTGTTGCTCTTGAGATTCTGTGAAATAACAAGAGTTGAACTTTTATTTTTCAACAGTTATTACTTGGAATAACATAGATGGCGTCGCTTAACCCATTTGTATTGGTGTGTGACCAATGTTTTATTAGTACTAGTGTGGATTGCGATCCACCTTGAAGGTATTGTCCCCTTTGGCCGCCAGGTCCTTTAGTGAACCCTATCCCCTCTTGGGGGCATGCGGGAGTCGAACCTGTGATCTCAGGGATTTGGTGGATTGCGATCCACGCCTCTTACCATTGAGCTAGCAAAATACCCTCCCGGATTGCTGTGGATTCACTCGTTCTCGGAAGCCAGCCTAGGTCCCCAGGACAGAGGGATATTGTTCCTAACAACTAACCACTTCAGCTCCCCTGCGGTCATTGTTGATTTGTCTCCCGACGGCTTCTCGACGATCTGCCCATCCTTCCGGGCAGTCGCCCCAACTTTCTCAGTCCCCTTTGCCTCAAGCGCCTCATTCCCACCAGCCACTGGCGCCTCCACCATTTTCGCCGCTATTCCCAGCGGTCCAGTAACCCGTAAGGCCCTCTCGGCGGTCTCCTCCCTAGTACTAACCTCCCCTCTAGGGCTGGTTGACGACATGACTACAGAAAGGAAATCTATGGGATGAAGGGAGGAAAAAGGACGTACCTAGTTAGTGATAGGGGTTTTGGAATTTGGAAGACGGTGGTGAAAAGTGCACTCTGGTAACTACAGGAAGTAGAAGAAATGAAAACACAGAGAATAGAAGCGGGAAAAACAAATATGTAGAACGAAAGCTGGGAAGGCTGCCGATTCCCAAACTTATAGCATCCACTGAACAGGAGTACTAATCGACACCGGACGCGTGGCCATATCCAAGTCGAGGATGAACACGCGGCAAGATCTAAGCTAGGGTGAACTAGGGCTGTTAGAAATCTGAAACGGCGTGACAGTCGAAAGGACACGCACAACAGCATATGACGGCGCATGACAGCTGCGCGACAATTAGAAAGACGCATCGTTTTAAATCTTAAACGGCGCCCAGAGGATACGTATCGTCAAAAAATAATTAGACCTAATGACGCGACTAAACGTAGGTATCCGATCGATCACCTTGGCATAGCGCGAGCTGATTGATCGCCCAGTCCTAGCGCAAATCATCCGACCGGTCTTATGTCTTAGTAGGAGCTGTTACACAAAGGGCATTGATCTCCGACCGAACGACCTTATAACGAGTCGTCATACAGACGAGCCGCACAATCCTGATGTACTCCTTCGACCCTTTTCTTCGATCAAAGTTGAGGAGTAAGGGGGCTTATGGTTGAGTCGGCCATACAAGGCCCAGACATCGACGGCCCAGACATCGACGGCCCAGTCATAGGTGATCATCTCCCATGCAAACACCAAGACTTACGTGAAGACCTAAACCTAGAAATTATTTCATATATAAGGTACTATTTCGCCATGATGCAGATACGAGACTACAACCCTAGCTTTCTCTATTCTCAGTGACAAAAACCTCCTCAAAAAGACTAACTTGAGCATCGGAGGGGCCTTCCGGGAAACAACCCCCGGCATGCCTTGCTTGTTTTGCAGGTATTCAACAACCAAAATCTCACAAGGTCATGGATCCGAATAGCAACGTCCAGGCCTAGCAGAATCTGACTGAACCACTATGTAATATGTTATACATGTATTTTATAAAGTATGCTCTATTTATGGTTTACTACAACAATTTAAGAATTTAAATATATTATCAAGATTATAAAGGAGATTACAGATAGACTAGAGATGGTTCCGAACTCGACCAAAAATTTCTCAAAAAATTTAGAAAACTCCAAAAAGCTACGGAATGAGACCGAATGAGCTTCAAAAGCCCTTAAATGTGCTTTAAAGATTTAGGCGACACTTTTGAATGGAATCTAGATGATTTCGGTGAATAGTATTTCTGGATGAACAGTGAATCTAGGCAAATAGCATTTTCACTTGGATAGTGATTTTGGGGACCCAACCCTGAAAATTGGCAAAATACCTTGAATAGGTATTAGAGTTTAATCATACTGAAATGGATCGAAAATAAGCCCAATCGAATGAATTTTGGGAGCTCCAAAAGTTTAGGTTAAAATACTCTTTTTGGAAAATAATGGGTATTAATGATTTTAAACCCATTTGAATTACTTTAAAACCATCCAATCCATTAATATTGACCCTAATTAGAGTATTCCACGGTCAATTTGATGGTAAGACAGTTGTAGAATATTTTTGAAATTTAGGGGGCGTTTGGTTTGAGGGTTTGGGAATGAAGGAATGGAATGATTGTAAAAAATAGTGTTTGCTTTGGAGTTTTCAATTCCAAGGGAATGGATTCATTCCATTAAATTTGGGAATCCACTAAACCCTCCA
>JANZXV010000004.1:11115048-11126831 GCA_027576455.1 Erythroxylum roigii | reverse complement strand
AATCGTTAACGAAATCTTAAACCTAACCTACCCATAGCCCATTTAAGCTAAAACAACCAAACCCTAGCTTAGAAAATTACAAAAACCCATGGATCTCACCTCTCCCTTCAAACTTTACACAAACCCTAACTTCCCTCTTTCACCATTTTCGAATCTAGCTTAAGAGAAGATGAAAACTTACCTTTACAACTTGATTTCTCCTCTTTTTCTTCTTCTTTCTTCCTCCCTAAGCTTCGGACGATCCTCTCTTCTCCTCTTCTCTTCTATTCACGTTTTCTTCTCTTCTCTTCTTATGTTCCACGACAACTTCACTTCCCTTCTCTTCTTTTAACTCATTTTTATTCTAACTTAAAATCCCTCTCCAAAACTACATAGTTTTGGCACTTCAATTAGCTCATGGGCTCTCCTTCTCCCAAGCCCACTAACCCTAATCCACTTATTCTAATTCTCCTTCTTCATTCCATTTAACCCTTTAAGGCCCTAAAGCCCATTCTTCCAATGAGCCCAAATCCCTCTTCTTTTATTTCTAAGCCTATCACTAATAATCTAACACTTTAGGTCTAATTTCAAATTTCTAATTTCTAATTCCCCCCTTTTTAATATCTCTAACATAAAAAGACTTAAAACAATTAAAGCAAAATTCAGAAATAAACAAAGAATAATAAATAAATAAAATAAAAGAAAAGAAAAAATTTTCGGGACCCAACACATCATGCTCATAAACCATGCAAGTAAATATCATCAACTTTCAGCAAAATATATCGACACTTTAATTCTCCCCCTTTGTTATTATGAAAAAATAAAGGGAAAAGAACTAAACAGCCACAAAATATCACAAGTATGTAAGAATAAACCAGGAAAAAATGTTTTCATCTTAACTCTTAACTCTTAACTCTCCCCCTGCATTAATGCTTTCCTCTTTCGAAGTTATTCTTAAGGAGAAAGTTACTTAACCTCTCATACCATGCTCGAGGAGCCTGCAGATAGGATTGAATCATCTTATATTTTCTTATACATTTCAATATCTTTTCAATCCTATTTTTGTGTTTAAATGCTCAATTTGTGTTCATTTTGTGTTTACATATAGATTAAAGGATTGAACACAAATATATACTAAAAGGAAGAAGTTTGAAAAAGTTTGGAGAGCCATCCATGGAGGAGAAACCATCAAGGGCATTCAGAGGAGAATCAGAGAAGACCCAAGAAATAATCCAGGGCCACTATAGTGGCAAATATGCCATGATCATGACAGAAGCTTGAGTACAGGGGTGCGATCATAGGGAGTCAGACACGATCATAACAGAAAGCAGATAAACTGGCCACGATCGTGCACAAAAGGCCACAATCGTGGCCTGCGTGCAAACAAAAGTGAAGTTGCTTCCAGATTTAAGTTTTCAAGGGACTTTTTAGGCACAGGAAACCTGGAGTTTACCCTAAATGGAAAATAATATATAAAGAAAGAGAAATGACCTAAGAAAAAAGTCTCCAATCTGCCATTTTTGGAAAAACTCCAAGAAGAGAGAAGAGCTCTCAAAATCTGCCAGTTTTGGAAAACTCCAAGAAGAGAAGAGGAATCAGCAAAGAAGTTTTTGTTATTATATATAAGCTTAGCTATTCTCTTTCAGTTTCAATGCTTTATTTCATATTCATTCCATTAGTTCAAAGCTTTATTAGTACTAATCATATTTTTACATGTTCTAGAATGTTAGAATGAATGTTTAATAGATTTTATAGTTGAGCTTTATGAATTTTGTAAGGAACCTTTATGTTATATCAATGGATGATCATTCCTTCAATTTCCCAGCTTTAGTCTTGGTTGTTGAGCTTATTTATGTGCTTTTTTATATATGAATTTGTTGGGTATTTGAATGTTTAATGGTTTATGTTATGGGTTTTTGCTTACTTGTGATGCTTTTGATTAATTTACGCTTAATAGTTAGGATTTATGCAAGTTCTTAGATTCATGATCAATTAATTTAGGTTTTTGTGCATGTTATGTGTGCTGGAATTTTCATTTTGATGCAATTAATTTAGATTTTGTAATTTGGGTTATGATTAGTTATTTATTAGCATAAAGAGTTTTGATTTATATTAAGTGAGTGTTGAATTTCGGTTTTTATTACTTTGTTTATAATTTCCAGCCTTTGTTTTATTTAACTAAGTATGGTTTTTGTTTATTTAATGTCTATTGTGCTTAAAATGAACATGTGTGGCTAGACTACTTAAGGGTTTGAAGATATTGTAAGGATGAAGGGATGGAAATTATAAGAATGGAGTTGAATTTGTCTTAAATTGGTGTTTGTAGATCTATGTTGGTTTGGGATTTAGGATAAATGTCATGAATTAGGAATTGCTTATAGGCTTGATCACCCTTTAGGTAACTTTCTAATACGAAGGCTAGGGATGAGCGTGTGATATGTAATAGTCCATAGTGATTCCTAGAAGTAGCAAAAAGTTAGTTGAATTTGTCAAGATACTTAATCAACTAATCTAGGATCCCATACCTTTAGGTTACACCTTCCGAGCTTATGAGTAGGTGGCTTAAGTTAGTTATTTTTTAGTACCTAATGCATCTTCGCTATTGAACTTAGAGAGCCTATTCTACATTATAGTGGATATCGGGACATTTTTAAAGCTTATTAGTTTTGCCTATTTTAAAGAAATTAAGGATTCGAGAGCTTAATCGAGTCCATAGGCTAACACCATGATGATAGTACCTTTTATTTAGATTCAAGGATCAATGAACATCCTAGAATCGCGAAGATATCTCCAACCCACTTCTTTACCATTGTTATTAGTATTTTCTAAATTCGCTTTGTGTTTATTCTTTTTGTTTACGTTCATTGCATCTTAGCTATCTCGTTTCATCATTTCAGGGTGTTTTGTTTTCTTTTGTTGTAACATTGCAATAGCATTTGCATCCCAACTCTCTATGGTTTGACCCTAGCTCGCCATTCACTGTATAGTTTGGTAGTTAGGATTTTATTATTTGGTAGTTAGCAACAGGCTATCACCTGCTTTAGACCCAATAGAGCTTTAGTTAATTTCATCCCGTAATCAGGATGATCTCCATCTTTGAAACTATTTTCGTCACAGAATCTTCAAATATTTTGTCAAATGTCTCGAACACCCACTATCAACTATCCATTGATTTTCTCTTATCTCCGTTTTGAAGCATATCTATAGAAAGTATTATCTCATTTTAGGTACCCAAATTTTTGGGTCTTTTCTGGTTAGTAGCTTGAACTTTCAGTCTTCAAACATACATTTGAGATAATTTTCTCATTTTACGAAAGTTACAAGAATAACTAATATGACCATATCTACCACAATAGAAGCACAAAACAGATGAATGAGAGTTGTTATAATTTCTACCATGTATTAGGTTCCTGCTATTTTGACTATAGCTGTAGCTTGATTTAACAAAGAAATACTTGTATGGCCTAATATTATTATTTTCATTGTAACCTATTCCAGCCTTATCAAAAATGCATTTACCACTACCAAGTAATGCATCAAGGTTATCCCTTCCATCAACGAACTTTGCAAGATCTTTTTCTAAGGATAATATCTTTCCAACATATTTCTCTTTCTCAAGTTTTAGGGAGACAATTTTTTCTTCTAATTGTCTCACTTTATCATAATCATTCTTAAGCAAAGTATTATCCAACTTGGCTAGTCTTTCTTCCAGAACTTCCTTTCAGAGACCTTTTGCTTATAATCAACCTCAAGAGACATATTTTTGTTCGCCAAATTCTCGTTCGTAGATTCTAATGATTTTATCTTACTCTTCAGATATGCCAAATTCTCATTTGTAGATTCGAATGATTTCATCTTACTCTTCATATATGCATCATTGCTTTTGGATTTCGCATCTTCTTTGAAATACTTCACTGTCAACTTTTTGTACTGATCATACAATTCATGATATGCATTTCTCAATTCATCAACTTCAATATTATAATCAAATAATATACCTTATCATCTCTTGATTTATCTATAAGACAAACGTTGTTGTCTTCTTCAGGCTCTTCTTCTTCAAAGCTTTCAAAATCCTTATTTGACCAGGCTTCTTTTAGTGTCATTCCTCTTCTGTAGGAGGATCTTTTATCTCGCCTAAACTCAGTTTCATGGATCATCAAGTTTCCTTGTAGCCAGTCAAGTAAAATAGTGTCTAGATCCTTTGCAGTTTCTAGAGCTGTCACATTAGGTTTCCATTCCTTTGGTAGTGACCTTAGAATCTTCATTACATCATTGGGATATATCTTTCCCAAGTTCTTGAAGGTCGTGATGATGTTGTTGAACCGTCTGAAGAATTCATTTATGTTTTCTCCTTGTTTCACGCCAATAGTTTCGTATTGATTCACTAAAAACTTATTCTATGTTTCTTTACCTCATCCGTTCCTTCAAAGGTGACTTGAAGCTTATCCCACATTTCTTTTGCTTTAACGTTTAGTTGTGCATTTCTTCTGCCAGCATTAGACTATACTTCTATGTTTCCTATAGCAGGAAGTATAGCTCTAACTCTGATGACTTGCTAGACTTCAAAATCTATAGATCGGAGATAGATTGTCATTCTCTCTTTCAAGCATGAGTAGTTGTTTTCATTAAAGTAAGGAGGCTTTGAAACAAATTGCCCTTGAAGGCTTCTCAAATTATTTGTCATGATCTATCACATTCTATAAAACACAAAAATGTGAAACCTCTCTCTAATACCAAATTATAAAGCAAACACACGCAGAAGATAAAAGACAAGCGCTCGTTAAAGTTTAAAACAATAGGAGCTTGTTAGACAATAGAAGCCAGTTAAATGATAGGAGCTTGTTAGACGATAGGAGCATGTTAAATGATAAATCCTATCAAAATAAGGAACCTATTGTAAGTCGAAAACAGAAGGAGCGTATTATAAAACTGAAGGAGCTTATTGCTAAAATGAATACACGGAGCTTCTTGCTAAAATGAATACACACATAGTATAATGTAAAAGTTTAAAAGGGAAAGAGCGAGAGGAATGATGCAGTCAATTTAGGATTTGACTTATAACCAAGATTGCGTCTAGTCATCAAATATCCAACTTAAGTGTTTCACTAAAATCCCAAGTAGTAATTTGACGAACCTCTTCAAGCTCACGAGTACATATTTTTTAAAGTTTTTCAACCTTTCAAACTAGTAGTATTTAGTTAGCCTCTACAAGCTCTCAACAAATGAAAATGTAATTTGCTCGATATAAGTTTCAATGATCTCTTTAAAAAATATTTTCACTTTCTAAAGCATAAGAGATTTGACAATGATATCACTTTCAAGAGAATTGATGCTATAGATGTATTTCGAAGAACTGACGTATGTCCCCCATTTGCAAATACAGTGGGTGTTCCTTAAACAGACATCTTCTTCAACTAGTCGTGATTCTCTTATATCTTGAATTGACTTTGAATCTTCAATACCTTATTTGATAAAATCTTCCAATATTCATACGTTCAGGCAAATTATCATATCACGGATTTGATTTAATTTGTAAGATCCTTCAAGATATTGGAGAATCATTTCTAATAAATCAAGTAATTTTAAAGGAAAGTTTATGCAATAAAGGAAACATTTATCATATAATTTTATTTCTTTTTAAAAAATATATTGTTACCTATATAAAAAATTAATCGATTTTAAATTTTGAAATATTATAAGATCATTATTAAAATCATTAATAATAAACTTTAGCTAACAGAAACGATCATTTACGTTCAAAAACTTTTAAGATTGTACGGCTGTATATAAAAGTGATACACATTCGACTACCAAGATCCTAGTAAAGTATTTCTAGAGTTGTCTAGGGTCGTATCCGGTTGACCTTTGTCTAGAGTAGGTGCTAGATTTGGAAATTCCAATCGCTCTCAAGATGCGTGTATACACTTGAGAAGTTTGCAGCGCCATTCTTTGTTAGCCGCCACCTTATTATTCTAAGCTCAAGATGTGTTAATAAGTATAAGTGAAGCATGGGCGTGTCCCGATTAGATGACCTTGTCATTCAACCAACGATTGGAATTTGGAAATTAGCCTCGTGCAAGTAAATGCCATATTCTTTGATCAATTAGACATTCTTCCAAGCTAAGAAAGAATCGTCGCTAAAGACCATAAGAAAAATAATGAATTGGGTAAACTTGTTTAGTATAACAAAGGCATTTATCTGTTGAAATAGAAACCTAAAATCTGGCATAGAACTGGAATTTTCTTTTTCTTAAAAAAAAAAAAAACTAAAATGTCTAACAACATAACTGTTTGTAATTCGTTATTCCATCTTTATTATCTATAGGATGGTTTTAGCATCTACAGACGTCCACGTGTACATTTTTCTGACTGCCACGTTTCAAAAGAATCCTATTCCCACGCAACAACAATACGCGGGATGTATCTTGAAGCTTCGCTGGCACTGCAAAGTAGAATCGCTTCTTTTAACAACTACTTCCCTCCGGAACGCCGTTTTCTCCAGCCGTAAATCAAACACGCTCAACGTCCCTTCTGCTCCTTTCTTTTCCTTCCCGATTGCGGCCATCCAACCACTTCAGATTCTGACATTTCCCTGGAAACATGTGGGCCCAGCCGAACCGGAAAAACGACGTGGAGGCAGGGGCAAGGCCTCTGTACCCGACGATGCTGGAGAGTCCGGAGCTTCGGTGGGCTTTCATTAGGAAGATATACTCAATCTTAACCCTTCAATTACTGATCACCATCGCTGTGGCCGCCGTTGTCGTTTATGTCCGTCCCATTGCAGTCTTCTTTGTTAGTACTGGTGCAGGGTTGGCGCTGTACATTGTGCTCATTCTTATTCCCTTTATTGGTATGCGTTTGTTTGTTTTTTGTTTTCTCCTTAAATTTTTTTTAAAAGTGTTGGCTTGGTGTTGTGGTCAAGTTTTGAGTGTGGTGTGGGTGACTGGTTCAGTTTTGTGTCCGTTGTACTTCTACCACCAGAATCATCCGGTGAATTACCTTCTCCTCGGGATTTTTACGGTCTCTCTCGCCTTCGCTGTTGGACTGACTTGTGCATTTACCAAGGGTAGGGCCTGTTTCCCTTTGTTTTTCTTTTATTCTGATACTTACATGTTCCGGTTGAAGTGAGAATTTATTTATGGAATGTGTCACTTTGTGATATCATTGGGCCAATGGTGTTTTCTTGCTTACGATTTGTGGGTAGCTGGATGACTAGCTGTTTCTTACAAGTCCCTGGAATGAAAAGGAGAAGTTTTGATTGAAGTATAAAGGGCCTAGGATTAGGCAAACAGAGGCTTGTTAAAATTGCTTGGAAATGTTCACCCTAAGTGACCTCTTCATGCGTCTACATGCAAATCAAGATGTCTAGGAGACTCCTCATCAGGTCTTGGTTTCTTTAACAATCTCCACGGGACCTAACTGAAAACTATTAGCACGTTGATTTAAAATCTCACGCGAATGGTCTGTTAATAAAACTAAAATTCATGTGGTGGGATATCTTCTGCTAACTCAACGTTTTCATCACTCTTTCAAGTTGCTTAAGCGTTCATTACGCCTTGCTCAGCTCTTAGCAAAGCAGATCTATTCACATTTCAATACAACGTGAAGTAGAATATATATTCTACTTGTGATCCAAAATATATGAACAAGGCTGGAATCCTTGTGCAATATGATTGCTTTACATAACTTTTGTTGTCTCATTTTGGCAACAGGTAAGGTAATTCTGGAATCTGTGATTCTGACAACTGTGGTGGTCGTAAGCCTTACACTCTACACGTTTTGGGCGGCTAGGAGAGGCCATGACTTCAACTTCCTTGGGCCTTTCTTATTTGGTGCTCTCCTTGTTCTTATAGTTTTTGCTTTGATTCAGGTGAGTTTTCCATTCAGCTGTGCTCAACTTTCAGAGACCGTCCTGGTGTAACTTTCTTTTGGGTCAATTTCTGTAACAGGTACTATTCCCACTGGGTCGAATCTCTATCATGGTCTATGGATGCCTGGCTTCAATCATATTCTGTGGGTACATTGTGTACGACACCGACAACCTAATCAAGCGCTATTCTTACGATGAGTACATCTGGGCTGCTGTGTCTTTGTATCTGGACATCATTAATCTCTTCCTCTCCTTGCTTACCATCTTCAGAGCTGCTGAAAGCTGAGATTATTGTTTAGGTTGTGAATTTTGTGACAAGAAATTGTTGACCTTGTAAATGTGATTGACTATACTTCTTAGTGTTCCCTTTGTTTCTTCTAATTTCTTCTCAAGAGTCGTCCCACACGTTCAGCTTCTCATATACTCCTGGTTTGTTTTGTTTTCGTGAAAGGGTTAACCTTTCCAGTTTCCCTGGGTTCACGTCTATTTCCTCAATTTTGCTCGGCATTTAAAAACTCTTCCATAGAAACTTCACCAGCCGAAGAGAAATACGTAGGACCAGGACTAGGAGGGTGGAGGAACAGATCAAAATTGAAATAACAGGATTTCAAATTTTGGAATCCACATTGTTTTGGGATCTCTTTTAAATTAGTATTTATTAAGATAAATACTTCTTTTTTTAAAATAACATGAACACGTCCATCTCACTCGGAGACACATTATTATTTTTCAATGAATTATCTCTATAGCTTTTTTGTCAGCATCATTTTAACAAGTTTGATAGAATTTTTCTCAAAACCTCCTTTATTTAATAGTAGAAAAACGTCACTCTATTTAACTTTGATATTGCTTGTTTTATTATTACAGAGTTCCTAATGATGGTTTTTTTCATAAGTTTCTCAATATGCTTAGTCACTCTACAAGTGAGAGACTCAATGTAAATTCAAGCTACTAAAAATGACTTTGATAAGTAAAATCCTACCAATATATAAAGTAGCTTGATTGTTAACATGTCGAATAAATAATGGCATGAAATCATTATATGATAATATGGAACTTATAAAGAGAAAACTAAAGAAGCTTCTTTAAAATAGAGACTTGGTTTGTCAAAAGAGCATAGCTAGCTAAAAGGTAAAAATTAGACTTGCTATTAATAGTCATGCTATATAAATTTAAGAAACCTTTAAGACCTTGAGGAGGGTATTAATCAAAATGATATCCCCTTGGAAAAATAGGAGCAAACTGTTTGAGGAGATTAGATTGAAGATTTAGTTCTTAGAGAGTTTGACATGAAACTTGAAGTTTGGATAACCAAAAATCTAATTTTTGATCACCTTCATCCTAATCAAAGAGAATCTTCTTACCTAAGCTTTCTCTCCTTTGAAAAGAACGGAAGCCTCCCCATTGATTATAACTGAAAAAGAAGTTATAGTAATGCTTTAAAGAATTCAATTGAGAAATAAAAGAGGAAAACCAAATAGATAAGGTTTCTCCTAAGAAATTTCATTCAATAAAGTCAAATACATTTTGCAAATCAATTTTGAGAAGACATCTATTCCCACTGTTTGTTCTAGTCATGCATGAACTCCTGAGCCAACAATATACAACAACAATATCACACTTGAAGTTTCCTTAAAAGTGAGATATGCAGAGATCCAAAAGTATGCAGCTTTACCTTCAACTTATAGGAGACTATTTTCGATAAACCCATATATGAAGAAGAAAGAAAACATAAAACATAAAATAAATAAATAAATAATAAAAATAACATAAAATAGAAATAGACATAAAAGACAATATTAATAAAATAAAAATAAATGAATAAATAAATATGTACAAATAGAAATATAAAATAAATAATACAATAAATATATAACAAGGTAATGAATAAAAATAAAAGATAAAATAAGTAAATAAATATACAAATAAGAAAGAAGAAAAGTAAATAAATAAAACAAATAAGTCATTACAAGATATTGTTTAAGCTAAGGAAATATTTTGGGTAAATAACTAAGAGAGAAGTATCGCATATTAAAATTTTTTTACGTTAAATACATGACATATAGAATCCAAAAAAAAAAAGTTTAAAAGACAGTACGAGAGAGAGATCCTCTCTATGTGAGATCCTTCACCTGTATCCTAATACGCCAAAGTCTTTATCGAGGGTCATGTCTCTGATAAGTTCCAACAGTGCCAAATCATTCTTGATTACCTCCCCTTAGTTTTTTTTTAGGCCTTTCTTTTTTTCTCTTGCAGTTCCTAAGCACAATCTTCTTGCATCTTCTTACTAGAGTGTTATGGTGTCTCCTCTTAATATGTCCGAACCATCTAAGCCTTGTCACTCTTAATTTTTTTATTAATATTATCCAATAATATATTATCATATATACTTTTTTTTTTGGATTGAAGGTAGATTGTGTCTCACTAATCAGAGAAGGAAGAACCAGTTTTAACATGTCTATAAGGATTTTAGAGATAATTTTATAGAAAGAAATAGGTTTGAAATCATGGAGAGGAGTGAGATTAACAACCTTAAGAATTAGATAAATGAAAGCGCTATTTAATTTTTTAAGCAAGCAGTCGTAAATGAAAAGGTCTTAAATGGATTTTTTGACTTCAAAGCTAATAACCTGCCAAGCTTCTTAAAAAAATACGTTGAGTTCATCATAACCTAAGAATTTAGAAGGTTGTAGTTTAAAAATCATGGTTTTAATAACATATGTAGAAAAAGGCTTAATTGAATCTTCCACTAAGAGAGAATACAAAGGATTTGTACAAGGCTAACTAAAAGGGAGTTTAAGAATAGAACATTCCTTTTGAAATCCAATAAATCTTTCAAGAATTTGAGCATGATTTCTAAGTTCTGATTGATATATCACTTTATCAAAATTATCAAGAAGAGCAATAATCTTTTTTATATTTCTTCTTATAAAGATTCTACTATGGAAGAAACTTGTATTTACATAATCATCCCTTATCCAATTCACTTTAGCTTTTTGAATATGAAGGGATTTTCTTGTATTCCGAAGCAAGCTTTAAATTAATATCTAAGCAAATTGATTTTTAGGTCCATTATTAATAGTATTGTAATAGATAAGGTTTTGTCAATTATTTAAAGCTCATTTTAGTTATGTGATATTATGGATAGAACTTCAAGTTCAATTTAATAGCATTTAGTTTCTTAATAAAAAAACATTTCAACCTAAAAATGAACAAAAACCATTCATTTTGTCAAAAATCTTCAAAATCGTCATGATTGACTAAATTATTGTGAAATATGAATAGGAACCACTTAGGTTTGTCATCACCAAGGATGATTTGAGACACAAGATGATTAAATGAGACCTAAAAAGAAGGAAAATAATGAAACCAAAGGAGTTTATCAATACCTGATCAAGTTTATTTTATAAGAAAACGTGACCATATTGTTTATTTGATTATATGAAAAAGCATCCTAGTGAGTGAAGATTGCTAAAGGAATTGTCATTTAAGCAATCTAGCTATGAGATCTTACATACTTAAGTCCCAACTGTATACACCTAAATACTTTGATATAAGTGGAAACACTACAAGAAAAGTAGGAATTAGCGACGGAAAAAAAAAACGTAGCAAATTAGCGACGGAATTATGATTCCGTCGGTAAAATCTATGTGAACAAATTCATTTAGCGACGGAAAATAAAGCGTAGCAAATTAGCGACGTAAAATGTATTTCCGTAGCTAAAATCGACGTGAAAAAATTTATTTAGCGACGATTCAAATTTTCCGTCGCTAAAAATGGAGGGAATTCGTCCCGCCAATATTGGCGACGGAATTTAGGGACGGTAACGTGTCCATAATTAGCGACAGAAAATCTATTCCGTTGCTAAAATCGACGTGAAAAAATTTGGTTTAGCGACGATTGTAATTTTCTGTCGCAAAAAATGGAGAGA
>JANZXV010000004.1:11030343-11040361 GCA_027576455.1 Erythroxylum roigii | reverse complement strand
TTTATAAGAAGTGACATTTATTCAAATATATTTCAAAGGAGGTGATAATAATTTTCTACTTTTATACATTTTGAGTAATATATTGGAATTTTTAAGGCAACTCTTCTAAATTTAAGATAGAATGCTTTTAAATTGTTTTACATATATCAAAATTATATATTTTCATTAAAAAAGTATATATAATTTTTTGACAGTTATTAGATTTCTTTTGTCACATCTATAAATTCTATTTGCATTTCTGCAATTAAAAAAGTTTATATTGCCGTAATATTTTTTTCATCTCATAATTATTATTAGATGATTGTATAATTTTATATATTTTATTAATTACATATTGTCAAACAATAATTGTATGAATTTCAGGAACGATGTTATGTGAGAAGTTGATCGGAATTTTGAATTAATGTAAATAGAATGTAAAATAATTAATTAAATTATGTAATAAATTCATATTTATTGTAAAAATAATTTGTATTCATGATATATAATATTATTTTAAACTAATGCATTCAAATGTTAAGATTTTTTCTACAAAATATAACCACTTATCATGTTATTAATCTCTTTTCGTTATGTCCAAAAAAAATTATACTTACTAATTTGATATAAATTAGTAAAGGCAGATATAATCAAATATCACATAATTATATTATTAAAAATAAAAATGTATACAAGCTCTTCAAAAAAAATGTATACACTTAATGAATATTAATTTATATAGAATATAAAATATTTAAATAAATATGATATAGAAAACCAAGTTTAATTTCAGCATGATATGATATGGATCGCACATCTACTACTATAAATAATCAAATAAAAGCAATCTCATGTAATCAATTATGTCTTTCACTGCATGACCAAATAACTATATTTGGTTCGTCTAATTTTGATGAGGCTGGGCGTTATTGTCTGGATTCATGAATCTTAATAGCTTTGGCCAAAGAATATCTACAAAACAGTAAAGACACACCGGGGGTTGACTCTCGATAGGTCCCTCCGACCTTCAAGTTAGTCTTTTTGTGAGAGTTTTGGTAGCTATGAATAAAGAATGTCAGGATTCTAGAGTCGTACCTTTTTTATGATGAGGTAATGAGTTTATATAGTAAATACCTGTGGGAATTAGGTCAACGTCGAGGGACGGACCGATCAGCCCATGTGTCGTTCTGAGTTTGGACTTAGGCCTAACACGACCGACCTAAATAATATTTATTTTTATCCAATGAAGTGAAAAATATTGAATTTATTTGGATTATCATTTCTATTTTTTAAAGTACGTAATAAGATTTAATGTGTTAGCAAAGGAAGCTATATAAAATCCTAGTAGGCCTTCGTCCAAAGGAATTACTCAATTTTTTTTTTTAAAAAATGACTGTTCCAAGCATAACAGGAAAAACCCATATGGAGAAATATGATCTTGTAATGGGAATATCTCAAATTTTAAAAGGAAGATGTCTTTCTTATGTCTATCTCTCTTTTTTCCGCGGCAACTTAATCATGGGATTATCCACTAAATTGTCTGTATAAAATTCTGACAGTTCCTTATTGATCACTTTCCTTGATATTTAGATGGTTTATCATGAGTCTCCACTAAACTAGGACCTGTTTTGGTCTTTTCTGTCTCGCATTTTAACAGAGGTTCCATCAACTTACGCCAGCACCGACTCTCAGTGGTAGACGCTATTTTAACCACTATAAGGTTATGTAGAAAGTAATTATGTTTAGGCACGAAGAGATAGATTGATTGATTATAAATAGTGTTCGGATTATAGAAGCCTTTAAAATTAATTATAATCTTTTAAATTTTTGTAGTAGTCATAGAATTATATTAGTTCTAACAGAATTAAAAATTCTTAATTTCAATTAACTAAACAAAGTGGGAATTTATGATTATGTAATTAACTAACTAAAATTAATTAACAAAGAATCAAAATAAATCAATTGATTATAAAAGTGAAAAATTTATGAGTATTTAACTCTATTTCAAGAGAAAGATCTCGTCTAATTGTAACATTGATCATTGATTAAAAAAGAATATTTTTCATAATTTAAACAATTAGTCCAAAACAGTTAGAATAGTCAGAATAAGTCTCTAAATTTTCTAAATTAATTGATTCAAACCAAAACTTACGATCAATTGATTGAATATGATAGCATTATATATCAATTAAATAATAGCAATAAGCTTAATGGAAAAAACTAGATCCTAAATTAAATAATTAATAGAGCTACAACTATACAACTTAATTTTCTTGTTTCGTGTAAGTTAAATATGCAAGTTCATAAATAATATATCTGCTCCTTGTACCAATTCTTCATGATAATTACAGATCGTTGAATTTATAAATAGCTATGGAATAATCAATATTAAATTAATTTTTCAGATCAATCAATATTAATTGTTTATAAAATATAAGAACATAAAACATGAAATACTTATAACTATAACATGAATATAAGTTCAGAACAAAACCTCGCAATGTTACAACTAGAAGTTTTAATCCCCTTCAATAAGAATATTGGGATTTAGCTACACATAACTTTAGTTCTAATACTAAACATAGAAGAAAAGATGAAATATTGAGAGAAAACTTCTAAAAAAATAAAAAGAGAATGTTAGATATGGTGTTGGATGTATTTTTGTCTTCTTTTTCTGCTCAAAACCAAGTTTGCTTCTATCTTGAAAGATCTTTATCTAAAACAAATCCAAATCCCGATATAATAACGATGGAAATAAGTTTCCTAATTCAATTCCAACTCCTGAAGTAAATCCAACATTCGGCGTGATCTTGCTTTATCCATTGCAGTAATTTGTCTACTTTTTTCTAAATTCGTCATTTTAAACAATAATACTCTAATTTGATACAATCTCCACTTTTCATCACCTAAAACAAAAATATTAATTTTCCTATTTAAGCACCAAAACATGGTCAAAATAAAAGAGATAGTTTCAATTAACATAATAAAATAACATTTTATCAAATTTCCCCACATTGAACTCATGCTTATCCTCAAGCATATATTAATTTAATACATCATTAATCCTCATAACAGCCTCTCATCTTCTTTCATGTTATCTAAAAACATCCTCAAAAGCTAATTCACATTAAAGGTT
This sequence comes from Erythroxylum roigii, assembly GCA_027576455.1. NCBI lineage: Eukaryota > Viridiplantae > Streptophyta > Magnoliopsida > Malpighiales > Erythroxylaceae > Erythroxylum > Erythroxylum roigii. The sequence continues at coordinate 11,037,246 of JANZXV010000004.1, read as the reverse complement.
TAGGATAAAATAAAAATTAAGAGAACTATCATTCATAAGATACATTGTTAGAATGAAAACATAACATCTCATTAATTTAATTAAAATCAAATGAAACAAGACTTGACACCCTCTCATGAATTTCTCTCTATATATACAAAGTATTTAGGGTTCATTAAGCTCTCAAATCAAAGCATAGTGAGTTATTTCCGTAAGCTTATTCATGAATTATATCTCCACCACTTAACAAAGACAAACCTAATGCATAAATCAAAAATACTTGATAAGGACTGAAACATACATAGGCAAGGTAGGACAAAAAGAATTTTTGAGTTAAATAAATTGAAGGAAATCATAAAAACTTATCCACACAAGTTTCAACTTAATTATGTCAAAAACTCACTTGATTCAAATAGCATCCTTTTTTATCACCTCTTTTCTTTTTCTTTTTTCTTTTTTTTTTAACAAGACCATCACAACATAGTAGTTTTTTTACTTCTCCCCATTCTATATATATAAAAAATGAAAAAACAAAGCATTACAACTTGAATCAACTAATTCACTTTTCATAGAAATAGTCAAAATCTTATGCAACTAAACTCGATACAATTCCTTCAATTTTGGGGGGTTCAAAATTATTAAAGATATCAATTAAAAAATAGGGGTAAAAGTGACCTGTAACAGGGTTACTATGCAAGAAAAGAAAGGGTAAGGCTCAAATTGCCTTTGTAGGGATAAAAAGTAATATAGGTTTGTTTAGGTGAAAAAAAGGCTATCCTTAGCACTCTTATCATCTTTATACACAAATTCATCAAAAGTATGATCTCAAAATGCATTCAAAAGCAAGTTTTAGAATAAACATGTTATTTTTGATATCACACAACAAAAAGAAATATATGAGCACAAATGTGATGAATGTTTTTAAACTCAAAGCTCACATAGGTCTCAAAATGCATTAAGTTTTGCACACTTTAATTAAAAAAACAATGAGATAATTGAAATAATTTGTGAAAAACATAAATCATATTGTTCTCTCATGCTATTTCTATAATAAAAGTGTATCCTAACTTAGGGATTATTCCTAATCAACAATTAGAAATTTTTAAAGTTACCATGAGGAATAATCAATATAAAATTTTGAAGCTACCATGAAGAATAATCAATATATGAATCATAGTATTTATGAGTTCAATTACAAATCATAAAGTTCATCATAATATATACTCTTACTTCCTCACACCTAAATCATACATTGTTCCTAATGTATGCACAAAATGCTCACATGCGACAAAAATAATCAACAAAAATAAAGCATATAGTAGACGACTCCCTTGAGTTATGAACAATTGAAATGAGATGTACTATAGTGTTTGGTGGGACAAAAGCTATGGAAGTTGGCTGAACGCTGTTGGGCATTGTGGAGCTATTGCTTAATATGCTTACTGAAAAAGAAACAAGACATTATGGTTTTTTAAAATAATTTATTATTATTATTATTATTATTATTATTATTTTATAAATTATATATTACTTTAAAATATATTTTATTTCTATTTCTATTTTCATTATTTATTTTTAATTTTATTAACAATTACAATTTTTTTGAAAACCGAATAGACTACTAATCACACTTTATGGATATTAATATTCTGGAATTTTAGGGGTTCCATTCTAGAAAGCTAAATCACATAAGGCATGATCTTGTCTTATTAGATTTAGTATTCTGAAATTTTAAGTCTTTAATCCTAACAAGTGAAATACATAAGGTGTGATCACATTTTATGAAATTTAGTATTATGGAATTCTAAGACCTATTTTCCTCGTAAGCGAATAAACTAACTTCTAAAAAACAAGAAAATAAAAACTATATATAAGTAAAACAAAACTAATAAAAACTATCATATTTTGAGTTGCCTCCCAAAAAGGCAATTGTTTAATGTTGTTATGCTCGATGGGTCTTTTTTCCTCAAACTTGTATATAATTTTAGTTTTGTACTAGTTAAGTACCGCTACTAACTCTTCCTCTTTTTCTGTAGTCAACCTTTTTCATATGACCATAGATAATGACTCTCTTTTACAGAAATATACATATTTTAGATGATTAGGTAAGGCTTTCAAGTTTATCCTAACATTTTCTTATGAGCTCTAGTAATTTCAACATTTAAAGTTTTTGAATCTATTAGCAATGCTAATAATGACTCCATAACTTCACAAGTTTTATCAGCTTGCTCGTTAACTTTCAGTCTACTATTAAACTATAACTCATCATCAACAGTTTCTTCTTTAAAAATATCCTACACAAATGAATCCACAACATCCATATGGCAAATAGATTGAAAAACATTAGGGAAATTCGTTGCTTTAAAAATATTGAACTCACTATCTCTCTATCAAACTCAACATAAAGAGTACCCTCATCTACATCTGTCTTGGTTGTCTTTATAAATGGCCTTTTAACAAAATTAAAATTGAATGTTCAACACTATTTCTATCCATTTTCAAGATATAAAAGTCCAATGGAAATATCAAACAATTAACTTGGACTAAAACGTCCTTTATAACACCAATAGGATGCACATAAGAATGATCAGTTAACTGAAAAAGCATATTAGCTTCTTGCAAGGAATTTAGATTTAAAGCTCGGTAAAATGAGTATGGCATGACATTAATAGATGCACCTAGGTATAAAATGGAACACTCAATTTTCTTATCACCAATGACACATGAAAGTGTAAACATTACAAGATCTTTGCATTTTTAAAAATAATTTTCTATTTATCACAATTAATAAATTCTTACCCAAAATTATTCTCTCTTTATCCTTCAACCTCCTTTTATTTATGTATAGTTCTTTTAAGAACTTTGCATATTTCTAAATTTGCTTGATGGCTTCTAGAATTGGCATATTGATTTCCACCTTTCTGAAAGTTTCTAAGATCTCTCATTCATGTTCCTCTTCTTTTGATTTAGCCAATTTACAAGGAAGTTGGTACATGTGTATAAGTTGATATTGGTAATGATAAATCATCTTTTACCTTTATTGATTCTTGAGATGGAGGTTCATCTTTCTTTCCTACTTCGTCATGGTTTTCTACCTCCATTAGTAAGGAAGATCTAGATTGAATTTTCTTCCCACTTCTCAATGTCAATGCACTCACATTTTCCTTCAAATTCACCACCATTTGGGAACATAATTTTCATGATGCTTATGCTTCCAATTTACTAAAAAAGGTGGCAAATTGAGTGATTTGATTTCCTGTGATTTCCTAAGTTTTGAAGGCTTGCTCTTATTTCTTGTTGAAATTGATGAGTATTAGTAGCAAGTGCCTTAACAATTTCATCCAAAGACATACCTAAATTTGAAGATTAAGATTGAACATATGTAAGGGCTTGAGATTATCTATTGAAATTATAAGGTTGATACCGTTATTGCCCTCCTTAATTTATATAGCTAAAGTTTAGATGACCCCTCCATCCTGGATTATAATGATTGAAATAAGGGTCATATTTTCATTGAAGTTAACCAAGAAATCTTCTTATTGCATTAGCTTCATGAAGGGAGTCTTGTTACAATGTAGGACACTTATCTATAGGATGTCCAAAAAATAAGCATATTATGCACACTCATGCCCATTTGACAAACTAGAGCAGTTAAATCCAAAATTTATCCCTAAATTTCGTATTACTTACCTCATTCATGTGCTTAACAGCTCCATCTAACCTTGCCCCTAACTGTTGAGAATTTTTGACCATATTTGATATCAATTGTCAAGCTGCTTCAAGTTTTTTATTTAACAAAGCTCCTCCACTAGCTGAATCTACCATTCTCATATTCCTTGGCAATAGCCCTTCATAAAAGTATCAAATCAAAAGTTGGTCAAGAATTTAATGGTATGGGCAACTAGCACATAACTCTTTAAACCTCTCCCAATTCTTATCCCACATATCTCCTTTATGATATTGGTTGCTCGTGATATAGGAAAGAACCTTTTTATGAACAACCTTTTCATTTCATTGCATGTTGTCATTGAGTAGAGGGAAGATAATATAGCTAATCCTTTGTCTTATCTTTCAGTGAGAATGGCAATGCTCTAAGATTAATTTGTTCTTTTATCACTCTTTATGGCTTCATTCTAAAGTAGACAATATGAAATTCTTTAAGTATTTATGTGGATCTTCACCTGCAAGATCATAAAGAATTTGGAGTAAGTGAATCAAATCAAATTTTAATTCAAAATCTACCTTAACATCTAAAAATCGTATACATAAGGGTTGTTGATTCAACCTTGGTGCTGCTAACTCCCTCAACGTTTTAATGTTAGGATTTGTCATCTTTTCTTTAACTTCTTGGAAATTAGAACCTTCACCAATTGTTAGATCTATCCCAACTTTAACTTCTAGAGGTGAATGACCACTTCCTTGCTTAGTCTCTTTCCTTAAACGATGCATTATCTTCTCAATTTTTGGGTTATACTGCAATTCACCTGTCTGAGAAGAACGAGTCATATAAGACATGAGATTAGCAGTAAACTGTAAAATAACTCAAAGAAACTAAGAATCTAAAGTAGTTCCCTAACAATGGCATCAAAATTTTGATTGGGTTGTCAAACCCTCAAAATTAGTTATGATTCTTTAAACTCTTGTAGTAGTCATGAAACTAAATCGAATCCTAAGAGAACTAAAAACTAGTTTCTTAATTTCAATAAACTAAACAACGTGGGAGTTTATGATTAATTAACTAAAATTAATAAGGAATTAAAACAAATCAACTGAATATAAAGGAAAAAATTCATGATAATTCTATTCAAGAGAAATATCTCGTCTAATTGTAATATTGATCTCTAGTCTAAAAAGAATATTTTTTTCACAATTGAAGTGATTAATCCAAAACATATGAGGATAGTCATAATAAGTCTCAAAATTTTCTAAATTAATTGGGCCAAACCTAGCATTTAAATTAAAACTTATCATCAATTGATTAGGTATCATAGTAATCCATATCAATTAAATGATAGTACTAAGCTTAGTGAAAAAGACTATACCATAAATTAAATAATTGAGATAGCTACAAATATTCAACTTAGTTTTCTTGTCTCTCATAAGTTAAATATGCAACTTCATAAACAATCTATTTGTTACTTATACTAATCCTTCGTGACAATTACAATTATCATTGAATTTATAGATAACTATAGAATAATCAGCATTAAATTAATTTTTCAAATCAATCAATATTAATTATTCATGAAATATAAGAACACAAAACCAGAAATATTTAAATTAAAACATGAATATAAGTTTAGAACAAAATATCACAAGGTTACAACTGGAGTTTTGAATTCCTTTGAATCAGAATATTTGGATATAACCACATATGACTTTAATTCCAATACCATAAATAGAAGAAAAGACGAAAGATTAAGAGAAAAATCCTAAGAAAATGAAAAGAGCATGTTAGATATGGTGTTGGATGAGTTTTTGTTTTCTTTTCCTACTCAAAACCTAGTTTACTTCTATCTTGCAAAGATCCTCATCTAAAACAAATCTAAGTCCCTACATAATAGGGATGGAAATAAGTTCTTAATAAAATTTCAACTCTTGAAGTAAACCTAACATTAGGTGTAATCTCACAACAATATGTCCATTTTTTCTAAAATTCGTAATGTTGACTGATAATGCTTCAATTTGACGCAATCTCTATTTGTCATCTCTTAAGACAAAACAAATATTAATTTTCTTATTTAAATTTCAAAATATATTCAAAACAAAAAAGATAATTTCAATTAACATAATAAAATAATATCTTATCAAATAGTCACGTTCATTCAGGCTTCATGTAGGGCTATGTATAAGTATAATTCATACTTCTAAAGTGCTCAAAAGTGACCCAATATAGCATCAAAAATTAATTCTTTTTAATGGATTAAAAATACTTTGTGATTATCTATAACCAATTTTATTATAAATAATAAAAATAAGATTTTCTTAATTTAATAAAATTGACTATAAATAATGAATCATATAATTAAGTCAGAAAAAATATCTGGTGATCAACTAAGAATTTCTTGGAATGTGTCAGTTAAGTCGATGAATAGCCCATTTGGTTGAGTAATATCGGTTTACCTTTTTCCCTTTTCAAGCCACAATAATTGTCTAAGGTTTTCTTTTCGCTTCCACTTCCGCTTAATGGCGTTACTGTTACTAATAATTAAAGTCACAAAGATTATGACGAACCCCATGATGTAGTGATAATTTTTTTTATAGTTACGATATAGAAATCACGTAAGACCTACAGAGGGGTGTGGACGCAGAAGTAACAATTAACAATTGACTGAATGGATTACCTTTTTACCATAGCAATTATTAAAAGGACCATAAAGGGATTTGGATGCTTGCCAATTCCATGTAGTAATGGTAGAGAGCATCTTCTAAGAATTTGTCGCTTGCCTTGTACTTTCGGCTTCTCATTTTGTCAATAAAACTAAAGCTTCTGTTCTTAATTAAGGCAATTCTTAGTCATGATAAATTGTGCCTAAATCATTGTTTGGACCATTGATGCAGGAGGAAATGCCCAATATTGAAGTTCTGCGACAATGCTAAAATTCGACTAAGAGAATTTCTTGTCATTTGAACGATTTGTAAATCTCTTGTAACCCAAATTTACTGGCACCCAAATATATGTTCTATGAATAAATAACATAAACTTGCTTTATAACTTTATGCATTGAAATAAATAATATAGAAAACAGAAATTGATGGTGGAAATAAAAATAACAATAAAATCTATAACGGTCTAGAGAGATTATGCATATGTTTCGTGTTTTCCAATTACAGAGCTCATTTAATTGAGCTTTTATCAGTAGAGCTTTTGTTAGTAGAGCTTTTCTAAGAAGAGCTTTTTTTAAAAGCCAGTTGACTGTTTGG
>JANZXV010000004.1:10998873-11012966 GCA_027576455.1 Erythroxylum roigii | reverse complement strand
TTAATCTAAATATGAATGACTTAAAAATATTTTTTTATAATTAGTATCCTTCTAAATTATCCGGCGAGAAACTAAAAAAAAAATTAAAAGGTAATAAATGAAACTCATGTGTACGTCTCTTGTAAAGTAGCATTGAAGTTATTAGTACAGTCTTTCTGGGTCCTAACGTCGGATCCATGGCTGGGGCCAATCATAAAGTAGATTGGGTGTTCGTTCTGTCATCTGTGGTATTCTAATATTTGACCAATTTACAAAATTGGACTCCTCAAATAACGGATTCGATATACCCTCCATAATACTCTTTTTCGTTTCAATTTTAATTTTTACGGCATCACCTAAAGAAACACAAGTTTATTTTAAAATCAAATTTTAAGGTTTGTATGGTTCTTTTTTTTTTTGGGGATTTTTAATTTTAATTTTTTCGGTTTGTTTGGTTCTAATTATGTTTTTGTATTTTTATTTTTAATTTTTAAATAAAGACATAATTAATTGAGATTTGTTACAAACATAAAAATAAAAATCTTTTTAATTTGTGTAAATTTTAAAAAATATTTAATTTGTTATTCTTATTTTTTATTTTTATTGTATTATTAGATGTTAGTATTAAATTTTTACTAAATTTATTTCTTAATATATCAAATTATATTCTTAAATTGATTAATTCTCATAATTATTAAAAGTAAAAGATATGAATATTTAACATAATTAAATTAATTAACTCTCATAAATGAATAAAATAATTTTACAACAATAACAACAATACCCAACAAGAGTTCCGCGGAAATGCAAAATCTAGAGAGGTTCAATATTACACTGCCTTATACGTTTCTGTAAATAAATGAACATACCACTTTGCGCATTTTTGAAGTAAACTCTTTGAAATTGTCAATCTTATAGTCAAATAAGCTTTCAATTCAAATATCAAATAGTTAAGATCATTAGTTCAAGTAAAGATTGAGATAATATATATTTTTATTACAACACCAAACAAAATTAAATTGGTTTCTATAAACTAATGATATGATTCTTCTAGAAACTCAAAAAACAAAACACTTAATAAACTGCAAAATCATCTTTTTAGATTCAGATATAAGATTATATCTTTTTTTTTTTCCTTTTCAATCCTAAAATCTAATAAGACATGGACTCCAGGAACTTAAACATCTAGCTTTTTTCACATTCTATCTTTTTCTTAGTAACAATTTCCTTATTTTATTCACACCAAAAGCAATTGATGAAGTTATGTCCTTACAAGAATAGTTAAGTCTATGTTCAATGCATAAAATGTAAATTAGATGACAAGTAATATTGCAAGATGTTTTTGTTGTTGTCTTCTTTGATTACTACTCTTTAATATTAAATAATAAAAAATCATATATTTTTAAAATTGAAGGATAAGGTTTGAAGCTTCCAACTTATTGATATATTGAAATAGAAGCTAGTGACATAGAAAATTGACAAAAGGTCTTGAAATTATACCATCAAAAACAACACAAACGTATAATTTCCAACATTACTTCTATTGAAATTTAGCCAACAAGTTTGTTCTTAGTATCCAGTTGGTCCATTCTCAAAGGAGAATGGGAATTTTATGAAATAGACTTTATAAAACCTTAAAATCAGGTCTATATGAAAAAGGAACAAACAAGTTCTTGAAAGATTATCAACATATGGATAATTCAAAAGAGGAATTCTTAAAAGTAAATAACTCTAAATCTAACCCAAGTTATTAAGATATTATTATAGATTTCAATAACATTTATTATATCTGAGTGTTCCACCTAAAAATCAATCACCAACAAATTGTTGCGTGACTCTAACCTCTTATTCTATGAAAAGGATGTTGGTTTACGTCTTACATCCAATTGGTTGGGCTGTAGTTTAGTTACTATTATTTAAAGGCATTCTTTATCTTATGCATGTTTAGATATATATGATAAAGTCCATAGGATAATTATACATTACAAACGAAATTTTAATTATGAGATTTATATTGCATTTATGTATTATCTCTAAATTTTTCCTAGTCATTATTCTATTAAGATTGGACATTAATAGAACGTAAAAAGACTAGCATGTGTTATGTTTTTCCTTATAAAGGAAGTAATCAATCTCATAGACTAAAGTATATAATACCTAAACAAACGTATGGGTGTATGTTAGAGAACAAGTTTACTAAACTGACTCGATATGAGAAATTTATTTATAACATTACTTGTATGTCTACGAAAATTCTCATTGTGATAATTGTATAAGTGATTCTTTGACTCAAGGTCTCCAAAATTATTTTGTATATTAATCAATTGCTATATTTTCATACTACTTATGACCTATTTTAATTATGGGTAGTCCAATCAATAATCATTGAATGTAGTATGAATTATATGGAGGCAATTGAGTGATCAATATATGATTCATCACCCTAAAGTAATTAGGGAGAATCATCTATTATTCTCGATTAGTATTGATTTGGAAAATCCTTAGCAAAAGTAGAATGAAATTTTGTAAATAGTTTTTAAATGTCATTAATTGAATCAATAGCTAATGGCAGAGAAATAATATGCTTGTAATCAAAATAGAGTAGATATTAATTTCATATTTTGTCTAATCGGAATATTGTATGATGAAATGATTGAATTATACAGACAAATCATGTTTGAAAAATTTATTCAAAACTATTTTGATATTCTTAAATATTTGGGTGGTCATAATGTGTTACTAGACACCAATCTTGATCTTTAAAGATAAATTAAAAGAAGTTTTTATTTATCTAATTATAATTATAATTATGAATTATAATTATAATTTATAGTCATTACCAATATACTTGGGAACTTAATGAGTCTCATATAAAGAACGAATTGGAGAGAGAAAAGATATTTTAATCAAATTGGGCTTTGATTATAAAGTTTGAGAAACTTTATGATTAAATATGAGATATTTTATAAATAAGGATCAATATGAGATATTGGATCTTTTTAGGAAATAATTGATATTTAATTAGAATTATTTTTAATTCTAATTAAATTTTAATTGAAATTAGAATTTAATTTCAATTAAATTACTAAAATATCCAGAACTTATTATAAATAGGCTTAAGCTGCAATGAAGCTAGTACTTCTTATTTGACCCTCTCTATAAGAGTTACAGAGTTCTCTCAAGCTATTATGTGGATATTGTTTGAGGCCTTATGTAGCTATTGTGTTTTAGATAGATCAGTTTTGAAAACAGTTTGAGGGATATGACAAGAAAAAGATTAAACGAAATATGGTACAAATTAGGGATGTGGGCCTATGGCCTGGCGGGCCAGGCCAACCCAGCCCAACCCTATATATTTTTTAAAAAATTAAAAAATAACATCATTTTTTACAAAATGATGTCGTTTTTAGCATAGGCTGGCCCTTGGCCCGATCTAGCCAAGCCAAAATTAACATCCTTAGTACACATTAAGATTCACATTTTATTATGATTTATGTGTTAACAATTTTATAGAATTAAAGTGATATTGGTTTTAAGGAAATCAAAATACATAAAACTTTTGAAATTATTTAGCTACAATCCAGATTGAATCCTATCTCGATTTCCCAAGAGTAGTATCATAGCAAATTTTAATTCTATGCTTTGATTAATTTTTTTTATTCCTATTGATCTTTTATTATAGAATTGGTTGTCCAAAAGTTGCAAAACCTTAATTATAAATCAAATTAGATTTGACTAATAATATGAAGTGTTCATATTAAATCCCTAGAAAACCCTAATTCACCAAAAACAAAATTATATTTGTTTAAATATGAAAAGTTAGTATTTATAGTTTATGAAATCCAATGTTATTTCAATTACCAAAATTGGAATTGTTAGGCAAACTCCAAATCGAAAAATCAACATATACTATAAACCTATAATTGTTCTAGTAGAAAATAGTCAAATAGTTGTGGTATGATTTGTGGTGTTGTTGGCTTTATTGTTGTCGTTAGTATGGGTATCCAACATTGTTGGAGACGTTATTATTTCTAGCTACGATGGGTTAGAGCAATAGCAACAAGGTTGTGAACTTGGGAAGCTTGGAGGTGTGGTGAGCATTGGTTAGAACATGTCACTGGTCACTTGTAGAGCTTGGCATAGGCAAGACAGTGGTACGGTTGTGTTGTGTTATGTGAAATTTTTGTTGACCTATGATTATGAATGTTTCTGGGAGTCTATGGTCGCTGCTGGAAACACACAAATGGAGCTGTTATAAGTGACACATCTAGTTAAGTCACTAGGGCTGGAAGGGCGTTTAGGCTTTGGAAAGGTAGTGTTATGATGGCAGCTTCATGTGGTAGCAAGGAGTAATCAGTGTCTTGAGGAAGTGTGATTAGTCAGCGAGGAGAAAAAAGAGGGTCGCGCTGTTGAAGACACAGGCAAGGAGCAACTGGAGCTGGTGGTGGTGGCGACGGCAACGGCAACAGTCTTTGAAGGTGGAGGCAATAGCAGGTTGCCTTGGTTGTTAGGGTTTTTTTTCATCTTTGGCTACTAGGGTTTTTTTTTCACCTTTATGATTTTAGGGTTTATAAGAAGAACAAAGGTGTTGTTTGGAAATTGGGTTAAGAACAAGTGAGTTTGCATAATAACAAGGTAGACATTCAGCTGTGTTTTAAAATTCGTCGCTAAAAGTAAGCCTTTAGCGACGATTTTGAGAATCATCGTCAAATGGTAGTCCTTTAATGGTAAGCTTTTGGTGACGCTTTTGTAAAATCATTGCAAAATGTTAGGCTTTTGTAAAAATAAAAGTTAGTGAAAATGGTCACTTTTAGCTACGCTTTTTAAAAAACGTAGCTATAAGTGAAAAATTGGACCTTTTGGTGATGATTTTTGGACCTCCATTTTTTGCGAAGATTTTCAAAAATTATCACAAAATGTCCACTTTTAGCAATGATTTTGAAAATTTGCTCCAAAGTGTTAACATTTGGCGACAATTTTGAGAATCATTGCCAAAAGATTGGCATCAAAAATTAGGAAGGAAATGAAAAAAGGGCATAAAAAAGAAATTGTAAAAGGAAGAACACTCATTTCTCAGCCCTAAGAGCACTTATCACTCACTCTCTCCGCCTCCTCTCTTGTCTACTCACTAAATACAAAGGGTTTCAGTCAAATTAAATCCACCATAACCACTCTGCAATTGAGGCCAACCATAGCTGAAGTCAGCAATATAACCCATAAAGACGACTTCCTGGTCACTCCTCGACAAGCCTCTCCATAAGCTCACCGAAGATGACATTTCTCATCTCACTCAGGAAGACTGTCGCAAATATCTCAAAGAAAAAGGTCTTAGGAGTTACCATATTTTACTCGTGCCTTTTCATTTGTTCTTACTCTTTATTTTTTTGGATTGGCCAAATAGGCATGAGCAGATGGTCTTGGAACAAATCTCAAGCAATCCAACAAGTGATCTCTCTCAAAACACTCCTCGAAACCACTTCAGGCTCTAACGTCCCCGCTGTTTGCAAGGGACTCAACATTCCTTTTGTGCGTTATTAACCTTATAGATCCTAAGTTTTAGTTATTTTAGTGTTTAGTTCACTGAAAAAAGATTGAAACTCAACTGATCATATACCTCGTAAAGATTGAGACTTTTAATGTATTTTGTTTGTGGATGAACACAATTGTGTTCTTATGTAATCTTCTACAATTACACGTCTCAATTCAGCCATTTATTTTATGTTCACAGTTGTATAGCAAAAGACTGAAAGGCATAAATTGGTTAATCAGAAGGGCAATACTGTATGGATTATAGGCCTCAGTGGATCAGGTATATTTGCCATATTTTAAGGATTGCCCTGAAATACAATGAGAACATTTAGCATTTACAATTATAGCATGTTTAGTTTGTTTCCCAACATTCTTATGATACTTTTTCCTCATTATAATGACAATAAGAGTCTGCAATTATAACAAGCTACAACTTTAGTCTCTAAATATCTGAAGAGAGACTACAGGTATATACTATCTAGCTTACCTCCCAAATTTCCAAGGCAAAAAAAGCAATAACATGTTAAATAATCTACTTGGGATAAGTCTTTGATTGTTGAGCCATCAAGGGTTTGGTCTGATGGCAAGAAAGTAAGAGTACCTTCCTTGGGTTAGAATTCTGGTAGATGCCAGAAAAGAGTAGTGTTTGTAGATATTTCCATTCTCGATGTACCAAAAAATGCATTGATATGGTAAATGATTTAAGTTTCAACTACAAAAAAACAAGGGTGTGCATTTTGAATGACAAAAGAAGTTTGATTTTAAAAAATTAAAATGAAGAAAAATTATGAGGTTCTTAGTTTATTGAACTTCATAAGCAATTATATAGTTAGTTATATTGTTCTGACTGATGATAGAGATTTACGGTATATAAAGGATAGATATTGAGTTCAAACTCCCACCAACTTAATGAGATTCTTCTACCACTTTGTCCAATCGTGATGGGCCTTTTATTATTGTTTCTTTTATGATTTTGTTCATTTACTTGCATCTTTGGTGTTTGTTCTCTGATGGCATATTTTATAGCCTCTAGTCTGATGTGGTGAGTTAAGATGCTAGTTCTAATGTTACTTTGTAAACAGTAGAGATTTGATTCCCACTTCTTGTTTCGTATCTATGTTTAGCAAATTATTGTGTTAGAAATTGCTAAGGGGAAGAGATCTTTTAGAAGTGTACTTAGCTTTTCCTTTTGTGAAGTTGAAGCTTATTTGTTAAATCGGTCCACAAATATTGAACCTAGGTTGCAGCTTTGCTTACTAGTGTTTATATTTGTAGGCTCAATGTTTTTTTTATTTAACTTGTTTTAGATAGAATTCCAATTAAAGTAGTAATATTATGTTGGAGCTGAAACACCATTGATGCATAAGCAAGTTGTTGTTTCCATAAAACAATTAAGTATTGAATTAGTCAATTTGTCACATCACTTGTGTAAAGAAAGAGAATTACTATCCCTCTCCACTACTTGGAATGCAGCCAATCTTGTAGAATATGTTTTGAACATTGCATAAATTAATAAACCTAAATAATGCAGTAAAGATTGTATTGAGAATTTCCATATTAGATGAATCAATTTCCATATCCATGCTTTAATCTTCAAAAGCTTAATCATAATGCATTTGATTCTATATCAGTAAACAAAATACAACTTTCATTTAAACATGATAAAAACAAAGAATTATACTCAGTAAAAATAATACAACTTTCATGCAAACATGATAAAAACAAAGAATTATACAAAGTTATCACCTCATCCAATATGATGTTATACACAAACTTTTATCTTTTTGCACTTAAATCTCAATGTAACAAATACAAAGTTGCTTAGCATTTCATAGCCTTAAGCTAACTTTATATGACCTAAATGGACAAAGGGAAATAAAATCACCACAATCTTGAAAATCTTTGACTTATATATATGCAAAAGCATAAAAAATACCTACTACAAATTGAGTATTACATTTATAAACTATTACTAGCTCTTATCTATTCGTCTTAAATTTAAGTTTCTCTTCATATAGGCCACCTCCTTAGAATATTTTCTATCTAAATATCCTACCAAGCAAAGAGAAAAGCTTGCATCACTGTAGTAAAATGCATTGTTAAGATCCAATGACGGAGTTACTTGGGGCCCAGTGCACCAAGATTTTAAAAAATTAAAAGAACGTTTCTTTTTGGATGTGGAATGTTGCAGGAAGAGTGAACTTGATCGGAGAGCACATCGACTATGAAGGGTTCTCGGTGTTACCGATGGCAATCCAGCAAGATACTATTTTAACAATTCGTAAAAACGACTAAGGAAAGTCTCTGTGAATCGCTAATGTCAATGATCAGAAGTATACTATGTGTACTTACCCTGCTGATCCTGATCAGGTCTGAAGTCCTTCTTTTACTTCATCTGATCTTTTAGTGCTTGATTCAGTGATTGCTTTGCTATTTACCCTTTGTACTTGCGTTAGAATAAGATTTGGAAAGATAAGTGAACAAGCCCCACCAATTTGTCATTCTCTGGACAGGCATAGATTGAAATCCAATATGTCAGATAATTGCTTCCCTACTTCGTGGGGTTTTGATTCTGTCTTCCCTTTTACTTTGATACAATGTAGCTCAATATCTGTCATCACCACTAAATTTAGAATTTTGGTTGATCATACCTATATGAACTTGATGCTTAATTTGTAGTTTCAAGTTTTGTGGATGAATTGAATTCCTTGCCAAATTGCTTGACAATCTTACTTTTGCAGTCCATTGACTTGAAAAATCACAGATGGGGCCATTATTTAGTATGTGGGTGAGATCCTTATTTCCTTTACTTGCATGATTTTTAAAAATTGGGGCTTGATCCTGAGCTTTTATGTTTTTACCAGGTACAAAGGTTATCACGAATTTGCTAAATCAAAGGGAGTGAACGTTGGCGAACCAGTTGGACTTGATGTTTTTGTTGATGGAACTGTTCCAACAAGTTTTACCCATTAGTACTAACTTAACACAAAACTTCTTTTTGAAGATAACAGGGGCTAACTTGTATTTGATTGATGTAGGTTCTGGTCTATCAAGTTCTGCTGCATTTGTTTGTTCTGCAACAATAGCTATCATGGCTGCTTTTGGTGTAAACTTTCCGAAGGTGTGAGTCTTAACTTCACAAGAACATCAAAATTATGATATCTGTATTGCATGACTGAGAAGTTGAATAAAGCTAAAATTTGAAGTTGCTGTGAAACTATATGATAAAATGCTTCGATGAGATGAGAGTGGAAGTAAATTATAAACTTTTGGCCTAATGAAATGATAAATATAGAAGGGGGAAAGGAGAGCGTGAAATCTCACATGGGATGTGAGTGTTACAATCTCATACCGGAATTGAAAAGATAAGAGTTAGAATCTTTTATAAGCAGATGAAAAATACTTCTAATCAACTTCTTAGTTAATTGCTTTTGGGTATGTGATTTTCTTAAAATTTGGACCCGAATTGTTGTTGAATCAATCTGAATCTGGGGCAGTACTACAATTATTCCTCTTCTTTTTACTCTGTCATGCAATTTTATTAACTCTTCCTGTTTAACAGAAAGAAATTGCTCAGCTAACATGTGAGTGCGAAAGGCACATTGGAACACAATCTGGGGGGATGGATCAGGTTATAATCTTGCTGCTTTCCTTTTCAAATTATCAGTATTCTTCTTAAAAGCTGCAAGCTGAATTAGTGAAGCAATATATTTACTTCTGAACTTTCCTTGATTGAGCAGGCAATCTCTGTTATGGCCAAAGCTGGGTTTGCAGAGCTTATTGATTTCAACCCCATTCGTGCAACTGACGTGCAACTTCCTAATGGTGGGACCTTTGTTATAGCACACTCTTTGGCAGAATCTCAGAAAGCAGTCACTGCTGCTATAAATTACAATAACAGAGTTGTTGAATGCCGATTGGCATCTGTAAGCATTACTTGCACTGAACTTAAGCTAGTGATAATCTTTGGTTCCAGTATCTTATTTCCATATTAGCTGAAACGAATGATGATATTCCAATGGCTGATTTGCTTGGTGTTATTTTCAAGATTCTAAAACTAACACTCTCAAGTCTAGATTGTTCCAAAAAAATCTCCAGTTTGGATTTAAAGAGAACCTCAAGCTAAAATATAGCTAGTTAGGAATTTGATTAATAATCTTCTTCGTATGTTTGTTAGGACTTGAGCTTCGACTCTCATTTCTGGTATAAGATAATGATACTCATAAGTGGGATTTCCCAATTAGTTAAGATCTAGCCATATTGCTTAGAATGCAGAAACTGTAGAATGGTGCCTTCTCACCCCAAATCTTCTGTTACCGCTTTTGCATTCTCATTCTTAAAGAGAGTAAAAAGAAGTTTTCTTCCTTTTTTTTTTTTTTAACCATAACATAACTTCTAGATCTGTGCTGATAGTACTGGTCTTACAATACTTTTTTGTAATACTTCCTTAGATTTTACTTGGAATAAAGTTGGGGATGAAACCTCAAGAGGCAATATCAAAAGTCAAAACTCTTTCTGATGTTGAAGGCTTATGTGTATCATTTGCTGGTACCAAAGGCTCTTCTGACCCTGTTATTGCTGTTAAGGTATTCCTTACCATATTTTCTATTTGTTTTCCTAGCTATATCAGTGCCAATTCACATTTTATTCTGTTTCTTGCAGGAATATCTGAAAGAGGAACCTTACACAGCTGAAGAAATTAAGAAAATCACGGAACAAGATCTGACATCCATATTCAGCAATTCCCCATCTTCTATGGATGTGCTCAAAGCAGCTAAGCACTTCAAGTTGCATCAGGTTTTCTTTTTCTTGTTTTGTGAAACCCTTAATTGTTTTTGCCTTACAATATTATATCCTAGAACATGCTCATAGTTTTATTTGTGAGAATTAAAATTTAAAAGTTGAAACCTTTTTACCAATTTTGAGTTCCAACCCTTTTTTCAGAGGGCTGCTCATGTTTACTCTGAAGCCAAGCGAGTGCACGCCTTCAAGCACACAGTATCATCAAATCTGAGGTATTCCCTTAACATTTTTAGTATATTTCATATGTGCTTGTATTAACAAGATTATTTTATCGGAAAATAACGATATTCTAAACATTCTGTTAGTTATGTATCAATGTTCCAACAAAAATACTTAGATGCATTAAAAACACTGGATTCAGCAGATTACTATGATCGGATACGATATTATAAACTTCATTAGCAGGCATTAGACAATTGAGGTTTTCATGTAATGTGAGGAAACAGTAATAGTCATTAAATCAACTCAGGTTTTGAAAACTCACAAACTGCAGTGCCTTATCTGGAAGATTTTGATGTAACAAATCCCAATTAATGTTTTGCAGTGATGAGGAAAAGCTAAAGAAGCTGGGGGATCTTATGAATGAAAGCCATTACAGTTGTAGTGTCCTATATGAGTGCAGGTATCAATGGTGTTTACTGTGCTCTCATGTGTCCATGGATTCTTATATGTACATGCAACACATGTAACGTCTCGAGTTCAGATTGATTTACAGTAACTTAGTCTTGGGTTTAAAGGAACCACGTGTCCGAAAATAACCAAAATAACCAACTAGAAATTCGACTAGTAGTCTTTTGTATAAACTTTTTATTTCTGATATAGAATTGTGATATCCATCTCTTCTGTGAAACTTCACAGCACATATAAGAATTTATGTTAATAACCGGATCATAATCATTTAGATGCATTAAAGAGCAGATTGTAAAGTCCTAAAAGAAGTTCAGCTTATCATATTTAATATACATTTGAAGATTGTTGTGTTTTATCTGATTCTACTTTGCTCTTATCTCTTCTTACTTATGACTAGTTGTTCGGAGTTGGAAGAATTGGTAACAATCTGCAGAGACCATGGTGCTTTAGGGGCAAGACTTACCGGAGCTGGATGGGGTGGTTGTGCTGTGGCTTTGGTTAATGAAGCTATAGTTCCACAGTTCATCCTTAATTTAAAGGTAATCAAACATAAGATTTCTTTTTCATTCATTGTTTTAACAAGATATTGGACTCTCTTGTTGTTCGACATTGATTTTATTTCACTGATCATATTATAAAAATGTTTAACTTATTGGACTCTTCTATAATTTAAATTTTCTCGTTTTAATCTTTATATTTTGAAAATTATCATTTACCCCTTTATTTATTGTTAGCTATCTACAAGGTTTTTTTTTTCATATTCTATTAGTTTTTTCATCCATTTACAACTCCAAAACGACATCATATTGGGACTTAAGAATTTCAATCCTATATCTTTTTGAGTAAAAAGAATGAAAAAGTAACGGAATATGATAAATGTAGTTGTATCATGGCTAAACAAATGCCACACAAAGTTAATTCACAGGATGTGTGTTAACGCTTATCTCTACATTTGATCAGGAAAAGTTTTTTCAATCAAGGATTGAAAAGGGTGTGATAAACAACAACGATCTTGGCCTTTACATCTTTGCTTCGAAGCCATCAAGTGGAGCTGCTATAATCAAGTTCTAATTTCTGACCTGCAAGTTTCTTATTTGACAGTAAATGCCTGGATTTTCTATTCTGTTTTAAATGCCGAGAAAGTTGATGATTATTTAGATTAATAATAATTTAAGTTCTCCTTTCCCAAGTGTCCACCAATCCAAATGTTTAAGTTCGACTATTACGGATATCCGACAATTTATAAAATGCGTATTTGAATTGAAGACATTCATTGCTCATCATTGGATAAACCATGTTAAGAAACTGTGTAACAGTTGAAAAATAAAGGAAATTCCAACCAAGGCACTATTTCTGTGTGATTTGAGACAGCAGAGAGTGCCAGTTTATGTGAATGAGATTGTGATAATTATGTAATATAAGTACTGTAATTTCAAGGCCCTCTGTATGAACAAAAATGTCAAAAATTCCATCAAAGCTTGATCATACCTGGACTTGGAAGGCTTCCTAGATATTCAGTAATCTGTGAAAAGGGATACAAAGAACAGAGACTACAGTCAACCCTTAAATCTTCTGCAACAACTTGATAATGGCTATGGCTACGTCGCAGAGATCGCTGACAACTTTGTTTCTCTCGGACAATGGCGACCCAGTTGAGCTAGAGAAGCCTTTCTCGCATGCTTTGGCTTGTTTGCTCGCATCCGATAGAACATAGGTGGCAAATCCGTACTGACCTTTAGCAAATGCATCAATGGCCTGGGGGAGATTGTACTTCACAACTGGTATGTATAGCTCTGCACAATTAGCCAATGGCCTTTGTAGCTCTGGATCTTTTTCCTGTTTGATTAGCCCGTGAATATAATCTAATGTGTCCGTTGCATCTGACAGAATCAGACTAGTGACTATGGAGGCCAGACCTTTAGCATCTGCACCGGAGCTCTGAGAGCTGGAGCGCAAAGAAGCCTCACAGAGATCTCTGAAAGGTGTTCTTTTGCATATTTGGTCTATCAGATCATCGCATTTGATAAACGGTATTGAAGTTGAAAACAGAAGAATGCAGAGAAGGGTGGTGCTGCTAAATAGTGAAAAGTCTGAAGCTTTCATGTTTCAAGAACTAGAACAAGATTGACCATGTGATGCTCAGTCTTGCTCTGTTTATTCAGTTTTTGTAGCATCCGAAGGTATCAAGAAACAACAAAAAAACAACAGAAGGACTCAAAAGGATCGTAGCTTTCGAGTGCTCATTTGACAAGCTGCCATCACAGATCACAAGTTAATTATTGGTTTTAATCATGCATTTTGTTCAGTAAATTTGTCATTTGTTGATGTTACATCGAAGAACAGTGTCAAATCATGCGTTTTTTCTTTTTTGTGTGTGGTCAAGAATTCCTGGATTATTCTGGCTCGTGAACTTCTGGAATGAACTAAGGCATTGAAACCTTGTACAAGTGTCAGTAAGATCAGAGAAAACGACAGGTTTGAGAGAGACAGGTGACCTGAAACGGCCCATGGTTTTGCTGCGCAGTTACTTGTCAGACGACAGTCCAATTAGGAGGTGCCACTTGTACAAATTAAAAAAAGGCTAAATCGATATTATTTTATACTTTAATATCTAATCCTAAAATTTAATTAATTCAAAGTTGGATTAACAAAAGAAAAGGCAGTAACTGTCACTTGTAATGGCTCCAACTAATCCCAGCCGTCGTCTAATATGCATAATTACCAATCTCTCCGTGCCAATCTCGGGCTTTATGAGTGGGCTCAGATTTGCATCAGGCTCCTGAACCCAATATTGTCCGAAACCTGAAATTTGTAAAAAGAAATAAAATTAATTTTAATTTTTAATATTAAAAAATATATTTAATCGGACTCGCATATGGTCCAATCCATTACCATCGCTACTATTAATAGTCTTTTTTTTTTTTTGGTAATTCAGACTACTATTAATAGTCAAATTTATGCTAATGAGCTTTGATTGGTCATGATAAATCTAAACTCGGTTTAGTTGGGCTTGTATTAGTAGAGTTTTTTCTATAGATCTTTTACGAGAAGAATTTTTCTAAGAAGTCAATTGATTGTTTGATTGTCATTTAAAAAAGAACTTTTTTAAAGAACTTCATGCAGTAAATTGTTTGGCAACATAAAAACAAAAA
>JANZXV010000004.1:10983968-10998773 GCA_027576455.1 Erythroxylum roigii | reverse complement strand
ACATAATTGGAGACTTGGAGTAGAGTAAGTGCAACATAAAAGAGGATTTCTTCTCCTATAGAACAGATGGAAACACACCGGCGACTACACATTCTTTAAAAAAAAAAGTCATTGACTGCACATTTTTTCAAAAAGAAGAAGAAGTGGAAATTTACCTTTCAGCAGTAAAACGGAGTGGAGCCTGTGGGGGAATCCTTTCCACAATTACGATCAATATAGATTATTGTTTTTTGCTTTGGGTGTGGTAGTTTTTGTAGAGTTAGGAGAAGAAGAAGCCAAAAAGACAAAAAATAGTATGATAAGGAAGCTAAAAGGGTAGAAATCTGAATTGTAGGGTTTTATTTAAACAAATAATGGGCCCAAATAACAGTAATTCTAATAAAAATAAATGGGCTCAGCTTTCACTTTTTATTTAATATCTTAATATATCTGTACTTTTTTATTATTTTTTGTCATCAATTAAATAAATGAGACAAAATTTTAATTTTTTATAAAATTAAAATTTAAAATTAAATTAAAACTTCTTAGCTGCAGTGGGCACTTGCCCCCATTGTGGCTCCGTCCATGCGGGGGCCAACAATAACATCTAAATAACAGAAAATTTTAACAGCAAAGTTCAAGTTTCGACTCAGTGCCCATCCAGTCTTTAACTTATAGGGGTTCAGTAAGAATAATGAAGCAAGAAACCAAATTTAGTGACCCAACTTCCTGATAAAAAAGAGATCATTAGGCAGCCCAACCAAAATGAATGTTGCCCATTAACTCAAAAGCTATTCCAACAAACTACTATTTTCTAGTTTTAAAAACAAGAAACTAAAATTCAACTTCCATTTTTTCGGAAGACCACAATATAAAAAAACAAAAAGAAAAATTATCCAAACCTTCCATTAATAAATAAAAGTAAATACAACTTCTGAGCGTGAGAAAATAGGGTTTCATTCGGCATGCGTTTGATGGTAATGGAAGATAAATACTTCATCCTATCCAAAATAAAAGTCGTTTTAGAGAGATTTTAATTATTCAAAATAAGTGTCGTTTGTGATTTTTTATGCATGTTTATAATTTTACTTCCAAAATTACCCTTTAATTTCTCTTACATCTTAATTACACAAATTACACAAATTATATTTTCAAGGCACTTTAACATATAATTAATAAGGGTATATCAAATATTTCATTAACTTTCTTAATAAGTGTGCATCCCTTGAATAGGAGGAAGTATAAGTTTTCTAAACATGGTTTCAATTCAGCCGATATAGTCGGACCTTAATAAAGAACAGGACAAGAATCCTGGCTTATACATTTATGTCAAGTAATTTATTACGTATGCATAGCCAAGACATACGTATGCATAGAACCTGTTAGAGCTGTCTCGTGCTCTTAAATCTTAATACCTTGTAGTCACCTGGGGACTGATCTTCTGTCTGCATGGGGACATGATAAGTACACCATTTTTGGGACAGAGGATTTGAAGGGGTAGCCACCTGCTTTATTTCTGACTGCCGCCCGTACAACATGAGCAAGCGATTCCTTAAACCTCGTTGTCTCTGACATGTAGAAAGTGATTCCTTAAACAGAAACAACAGGAACGCAACAAAAATACATGGGGTGGATGCGGTCGGAACAGAAAAACGGCAGTGGTGATATGAAGCCCAAATTTATGTGTGGCCTGAAATGTACGGCAGGATCTCTACACCGAAGGAGACGGGACCATCTCTAAATAAAAAAACAAAATATCAACTGTTTAGGTCAACCGAACATTTTCTATTTTCTAGGGAGGAAAATTATGCACAATGGAACTAAAAGCCTTAAAAGTTGGGTACTTAAAACTACATATGTGCCGATGCATATGTAATCGTCTCAATCTCCTCTAGTTGGTGGTTGTACGCATGAACAAAATTTTCCCTTCTTCCGTGTCTGGCTTATTCTTGTCGCACCGTAGAGATAGTCTCGCAGCAGCACTCTGGTTTTTCTCCCCGTGTTTCTGGTTTTTCCTCTGCTTTGCTTTTCATCAAGTGTCAGTAACAAAAATTGCAATTTCTGAATCTCTAACTGCAATCTCCCAATTTTTTCTGATACCCTTTTCGCCTGTTCTGAAATTTTTCTCTTTCTGGTTGTACCATTCTCATCGCGTGCTAAAGCTGCTTTCTCATTGAAGGACGTTGTATTTTTTACTTCAATGCTCTTCGTTAGTTTGCGGTTAACCTCAAACAACTTCATGATGGTCTCTTCGGACTCTTCTAACTGTTCTTTCACACTCTCGAATTCAAAGATTTTACCTTTTCTGTTCTTCTCCGTGACCTCAACCTTTCTCCTCAAATCATTCACAGTTATTTGAAGGTTTGCTAGCTTTTGAGCATCAGTGTCTAATCTTTCCAAAACTTTCCTCCCACTTCCTTCTAGATGGGAAGATCCTGAAAATTTTTTGGAGACCTCTAACTTGTCAACGCTCACCTCCTTCTCAGCTAGTAGATCAAACAAGGGATGCCTTCTACTGTGTTTCTTCCCCGTCGGTGAGCTGGAGGACTTCTGAGGCTTTCCAATAGTCAGGCCGATGTTGCCATCCTTGTCAGTAGCTTCCCACATGTCCAGCATCTCATTATCAGACCCTGCAGCTTCTCTTCTGATTCCTTGTGAAGAACACTCGGATATCTGATCAAGCATTATGTCTTTAGTCATCATTTCTTCTTCAGATATTCCGTGCTTGTGTTTTCGAACCCTAAGATCATCTCCACCTGCAGTTTGTAGTTCCTTAGCCCCTGGTCTTGGATTGGGATGCTTGCCTTTTGCACTACCTTGGCGAAGCAACCTTTTTCTCGATTTCAACTTTTCAATCTGTCTCATTGCAGACTCAAGTTTGGAATTACTGTTTATGTTCTCTACCATAAGATGCCTCTCCCTTTCCATCACTGCATTTTCTATTGTTCTAATCTTCAGCTGTAGTTCCTGCAAGGCCACCAACCCACCAGCCAACATGACACTCTCTTCTTTGCTGAATTGTTGGCAGCTTTCAGCATTCACGATTGATTTGGCATCCTACAAGTAATGAAGTTTAGAGGATATCCAATAGTGGATGTAGGCAAATGAGGAGAAAAGAAGATAACGATTACAATAGCATTTGAAGCAGAGCAATTGTACCAATTCCACATCAGAAAGCAAAATTTCAAGAATGAAAATACTAGAAAAGTGATACCGCTAGTCCACAAAAAATATGATGAGGTAACACAATTATGTCATGTTCTTTAGACCAATTAAAGAATCTAACTAATGATGCAGATTTATAGTGTACTTAAGTGATATCACCTTTGCATCCTCGCTGTTGGCTTGGTTGCAATTTGCGTGTGGAAGAGTGTGACTTTCCAATGAAGTTATGCTATCTCTCAAAGAACTGAAAAGTGGGATATATGCTGTCATGTAAGCTTTTAGTTCGTCATATTCAGCTTCTAACGTATGTACTCTTTCTTTTATCTGGTTAATCTCCACAGTTTTGGAACAGTCCCTATCTTGGAGGGCTTCACATGCTGCAACAAGCTCATGCACCTTCCCTTCCAAAGTTGCTTCTGTAGCAGCACATATCTGCAGTTCTTCAAAATATACAGTAGCCTGAGACTCCAACTCTTGAGCCTCTTGCGTTCCTTTTAGCAATTCATGATTCAAATTTTCCTCCCCGCTTTTGGTTTCCGCATACTTCTCATGTAGTTTACACAACTCACTCTTCAAGTTATTATTCTCTTCATTGATGCACTCCAACTCCTTATGCTTCTGCTCATAATATCTAGATAATATGACCAATCGTTTTTCGTGATCTGCCCGTATAACCTCAACATCACTATAATTGCATTTCAGATCCTCTACTATTTTCCTCAATGCTGCGTTCTCATTCTCCACACAATAAAGTTTGTCTAGCATTGCTTCCATTATCCCTACTTTCTGCTTTAGGTCATCATTCACAAGATTGAGTATATCCACATTTCTGTTAAGATCCTTAACTTCCAGAGACTTTTGGAAGATGATATCCCTGAGAAGTGAAGAATAGATACAGTGAGATATGGATTCACAAAAAGAAGCACAGCTTTCTTCTTCTAAGCTACATTTTTCTCCCTCCAAGTTTGAGACTGATTGCATCAAGAATCTCTGCTCATAAACCATCTTGCAATTCTCTTCTTGCAAGTTTTCATAAGCCAATTGTAAGTCCAATAACTGTTCATGTAGATTCTTTAGATCATCCTTCATAACTTCCTCTTTGTTGTGTCCCTCTGTAATTTCCAACTGCAAGCTTTCATTGCTCTCTACAAGTTTTCGGCTTTCACACTGCAAAACTAACACCTGCTCCATCCTGGTCCTCAGCTCCTGATCTAGAGTGTCTTTATCTGCGACAAGACTACGTACCTCTATTTGGAGTTCCCCAAGTAGTGAAAGAAAAACAGAATTCTCAATTGCCAGCTGCTGATTTTTGAAAAGCAGCACTTCTGTTTCTTCAATCTTGTCAAGTACATAGTTCAGAAGGTCTTGCTCAGCCTTATCTTCATACCACTGATTTGCACCAGGTTCAAGAGTCATCAGCAATCGGTAAAGTCCCATCCTCAGTGTTTTCATTTGGTCAAACTTCACTATGCCTTTTTGGGTTATTTTCTCAGATTTCAGTTCAGAAATTTGTTTTTCTGCGAGGTTAGATTCTTCAAGCAGTTTCTGATACTTGAGCAAAATGGAAATGTTCTTGTCTTCCAGATCCTGTACCCACCTTTGTAAGATGAAAATCTCTATCTCAGAATTAACGCCTGTGTCCATTTCCTCTTCATATTCTTTCATTCTGTGATGAACTTCTTCTTCTAGCAAGCAGATCTTTGATGACATGCTAGCGAATTGGGACTCACTCAGCTGGGCAAGATTAGCATACTCTTTTTTCTGGCCATCTAGAGAAACCTCTAGCTCTCTTACTTCCTCAAGTGTTGGACCCTTCTCTTTTTCCAGACTGAAGTAATTATCTGTTAACTCTCTGAAATTTTTCTCCAATTCTTCCATTCTATTCTTAGTAGCATCCAATTCAGAAATCAAACTTCCTTTTGCAATAACCAGGTCTGACTTATCATTCTCCATCACTAGGTACGATTCTTCTAATCTCTTTAATTTCAATTGTGAGCCTTCAAGCTTAGCATTTACATCAAGTAGGGAATTCTCCAGAACAAGGTTCTTCTTAGTGAGTTTCTCCAAATGATCAGTTGCAATCTGTAACTTGGAGAACAGTGTAGTGTTCTCAGAAAGAAGAACTGTTTTATCTGCCAGGACAATTTGATAGCATTCTTCCAAACTTGTTAGCTTTTGTCTGAGCTCCTCTAGCTCGACATTTAGATCTGACAAGGAATTCTCCAGAACTGCTTTTTTACTGATAAGTTTCTCCATGATCTCCAACTTCTGTATGAGTTTTTCATTTTTATTTCTCTCTTTTTCACAATCCTCCTTTAACTTTGTGTTCTCCTCTTGCAAATTCTTCACAGAAGAACCAAAGTTCTCTGGACTGTAGCCAATTGATTCCACCTGATCCACTACAGCCTGGTGTTTCTTTTTAAGGTCATTTATTTCCTCCTGTAGACAGTATATTTCTTGTTGACAAGCACTCCTTTGGTCCACCCAGTTTACTATTGTCTCCCGCAAGCTTGATATCTCATCTTGCAAATTTTGTATTGTCAAAGCCGAAGATAAGTTGACTTCACTAAGCCCTTTGTTATCGGCCTTGACCTGCTCCACTTCATTTTGTAGAATCTGATTACGAGTTTCCAGGCTTTCAAAATTTTGAGACCTATTCTGAAGCTCTGCAACCATAGATCTCAATTCTTCCTGAGACTGGGAATGCAAATGTTGCAGAGTTTGAAAAGCAGTCTCAGCCTCCATAAAATGCAAATGCTCTTCTTGTATGCAAGCCCAAAGTCTTCCCATGTCCTTCTGCTTCTCAGCAAGTTCCTTACTTTGAGCTGCCACTTTTTGAGACATAGATTCCAACTCTAACTGCATAGTCTGATTTGACCTCTCCATCAAAAGACATCTTTCTTCAGAACCCTTGAACTTTGCAACGCCATCATCTATCTCAGACTTGAGCCTTTGGGCCTCCTCCTCAGCACAAGTAAGTTTATGTTCCAGAACTGAAATTCTTTCCAGGTACTGCTGGTATTGAGCAACAGCAGCTTCTTTCTCATTTGTAAGCTCGGCTAGCGCTTGCTTTAGCTTTTCAAAATCCCTTTCAGCCACTTCAGCGTGATCATAAGCCCTCTTAGCCTCTTCCTCTGCAAGCCGCAACTTTCCCTCTAGATCAGATATCTTATCCAAACATTCCTCCCGCTGTAGAAGAGCAGCATCTTTTTCAGCTTCTAATCTGTTTAGGTCTTTCTTTAGTGCTTGTGCTTCAATTTGACCTTTAATTGTTCGCTCATTAAGTTCCCCTGCATCCTTGTGGGCAAGGGAGATGCTATTCTGAAGACTTGATATTTTTTCCAAACGCTGCTGGTATTGGATAAAACTAGCTTCCCTTTCAGCCTCGATTTTGGCAAGGGCTTCCTTCAAAGTTTGTACTTCTAATTCTGCTTTGCTAGCCCGACCGTTAAGCCCCATGGAGAAATCTTTTGCGTGAGACACTTGTGACTCCAGTTTAGACAATCTATCCAAACATTGATGATACTGAATTAGACCAGCGTCCTTTTCGGCTTCTAATTTAGCAAGAGCATTCTTCAAATTTACAATTTCTAGCTCCGCTTTTCCCACTCGTTCAGAATTAAATGGAAATTGAGCCTTGAGATCATGGCTGCGCTCGTCTGCATCGCAAAAGTTGAGGCGTTTTCTTGCTCTTCCTTCAGCAAACTTTGCATGGTACACACCTTGTCCTGACCCATAACTATCATTGAACAGTCTTACCATTCTTCCAGTACCAGTATCTGATTCTTCGGTAAAAGCACCAGCCATCTTGACAGTATGGATAATTGATTGTGACAACCCCAAAGCACCGTACTGTAACTCATCAGGTTCATCAAAAGCCTGTTTTGATGATATGTCAGGTGTATGTGGATCGCCATCTGCCATGGAACCTGTAATTGAATCATCGTTAAGAACAAGTGGAATTTGGTTGGGAAATGATTCTGCCATTGTTCGATGCGCCTGTCGTA
Source organism: Erythroxylum roigii (assembly GCA_027576455.1). Classification (NCBI taxonomy): domain Eukaryota; kingdom Viridiplantae; phylum Streptophyta; class Magnoliopsida; order Malpighiales; family Erythroxylaceae; genus Erythroxylum; species Erythroxylum roigii. The sequence continues at coordinate 10,991,622 of JANZXV010000004.1, read as the reverse complement.
GTACCCCAGTTGCATGATCGTATCTTTCAGCCAAGGCACGGTAAGCTCTGTAGAACTCTTCAACCAATTTCATCAGTTCTGGACGCTTTTTATAATACATCTCTGCTCTCCTTGCAAATGAATCTGCATCTTCTTCAATGAGTTTTATCATTTGTTTCACTTTGACATCCATATCTGCTCCACCAAAATAGAATAAAGGACAAAGTTTAAGTATTAATATAGGGAAAAAAAGGGAGAGAGGAAGAGAATAAGTTCTACTTTAACATAGAACGTGACTTTTATGAAACTGTTATCCCAGCATACTGGAGGTTAATACCAAACCACTATGTGACAATCTGTAAAATTAGTTCACGCTCTAGAATTAGCAATTAAAACTTTTTAACATAAGTGAGGTTCTACATTATCATTGATCTTCTCGATCACAAGAGTGTCTTCCATGGCAACTCAAGTCAAGATTTGACTGGTACATGTCTCACAAGAACGCTTCCACAGAGTTCAAATAAGCGGAATTATGTTTTAATTATCTCAACATAACTGGGATGAAATAAGTAGAAATAAAAGACCAATATCTAAAACAAGCACAGAACAATACCGGTGAGATTTTGCTGAAGCCATTTGGAGTTTTTGGGGCTGATGTGACTGTCCCACCACCAGGAGTACATGCGCTTAGAATCTGCCTCAGAGATCGTCCCCATGGCTCAATCCAATAGCACTGTCATTGAAGTCCTTTTGAATAGTGACAGATCAAACCAGAATATGTGATGAAGACCTAGACAAGCGTTCAAGATGGCAAAATAAAGCTCCAAACCCCTCTTTTGTGTCAGGGAACAATTAGTTCCATGAACAAAACACTCCATAAATTATCTTCGGGATGAAACAGCAGAAGTTATAATTAAAAGAGAGCTGACCTTAAGCTACCTATCACCAGAAATTTAGTCCAAGGCTTATGTATAAGAGAGCAACTGCCATCTCCAACACTTGTACCACAAACCTGATCGGTGAAGCACCACTAAAACTGAAAAGAAAAAGGATGCAAACTTAGAAACCTAATTTTATAAAAAAAACATCAAAGTACAGGCAGTAAAACAAGTGGCTGCATGATCAGAGTTATCAAATCATACAATAACGTGAACTTAAAGTGCAATACTTCAAGGAATGAGTCCTTGAAAATCTCGCAAGGAAAGTAAAAACAAACGAAGGAGAAAGTGAGAAGTAAAACCGACCCACGACAGGAGCAGAAACACGCGGCTTTGTAGATGGTAATTGACAAGAATTTGACCAAAAATAAGAATCTTACCAGAAGAGATCGAACACGCAGCTCCAAGTCCTTTTCCGATCAGCAGTCACCGGAAAGAAAAAAAGAACAAGTGTTGCAGCTTTCAGTTGTGTTCTCGAGTTTCAACCCATGCTTTTCCAGACATTCGCGAATGCGCGTGTTCGTTCTCTGTCTGAACGTTGCATGTTTGTTTGTTGGGTAATGTTTGCTGACAGGGAAAGCATACCCAACGAAGGCTGTGAAAAGGGCAAAAGTAGAGGAGAAATTGTTAAAAATACCAGAAAAGAACACTCATGTGATGTGACAGTTATTGTTTTCTCCTTTCCTGTTCTCTTTTATCCTTATTAAATTAAAGGCATTTGATCGGAGGATTCTTAATTACGTTAGAATTGTATAACTCGTACCTCAAAAATTAGTTAAAGAGGAGAAGGTTTGTATATTATTATAAATTTTTAAATATTTTTATAATTGTCTGATGTAAAATTTTTGATACATTCCTTCAGTTCAGAGTAGGACTGGACATCTGATAAACACGTTGGATAAAGAAACATAACTGAGTACCGTTCCAAACTATTGAAACAAATAAGCTTTAATATCATGTTAGAAGTGTCTAACTCGTTCTCAAAAGTTAGCTTAAGAAAAAAAAGTTTGTATACTACTATAAATTATTAAATGTTGTTATATTTGTTCACTGTGAAATTTCTGACCAATTACGGCAGATTTAACTCATTCATGTTGGCACTAAGAACCGAGTTAATGCGCGTTCAATCTCCGGTTCTAGCCGTTAAGTCCAAGTTAACAGAAAAGGAAGAAACGCCATTTGCTCCTTGTGTACCGGTCTTTTCGAGTAGGGTAGGTCGTTGTAAACTTGGATTGAGTAATGATTAGGAAAGTGGAAAATGGAGAGAGTGTCGAGTAGGGGTATTTTAGTAAAAGACAAAGATTCTCTTTAATGGCCTGGCAATTGATATTTAGTCGTAGCAATATGATGTACCGACTTCCGAAGCTTCCCTTTTAAAATGAGAGATAACAGATGAGCGAACTAAGAAGATGGCACTAATCATGACATGTCTTGGGCGTGTAAATTAAAGGGTGAAACCTTATTGAAGGTGTTATTGATCCGTATGGTTCATTAATAACTTCTCAGATAAGAAGGTGAAAAACAAAAGTTTGTTATATTACTAGAAAATAGTAATTTATTTTTAAATTTTATCTAATATATAATTAATAATAATATATTAATATTAATAACTAAATATATTTGTGCTTTTATTTAGAAATAAAAACTGAAAATCGCAACATAAAAATAAAAGTGAAATCAAATATATACTTCGTTAATTAGTACAAATTATTTAATTTGTATTTGTGTTTAAAATGCAGTAAAATATTAAAACATTATAATTGTTCAAAATTCAAATCTTTATAATGTAAGGTCAAATTGAACTCAGTCAACATTAAAAATATGATCGGGCTACGGAAATTAGACTTGAGCCCGACCCAATCTATTACAATATTAGTAAGTGATCAAAATGGAATTAACTTAAGACCTTAACTCCAATTACATATAAAAAAATTGTCGAGAGCTGCATGTAAAATGGAACTCCTTTTAGTACGAGCCGTTTTCACAACTATACCTAATAAATTAATAAGTTCTATGAAACATGGAAGTGTCAAGCATTCTTTTGTCCATTGCGGATATAATGGGAGAATAGAAAACAAATTGACATTTAGTCGTAGCAATATAATCTTGTGAAAGGGTAGAAATATAACACAATTTGACATTTGTCTTTTAATCGTTTTTGGTCTTAACAAAGCACAAGCCACCAATCCCACTACTCTTCCAAGTTCCCAAACAGATATTCACTCCTGTAACAAGGAGTTGCCAAACCAAAATCAGATTGAACAAGAACAAAAATCTAAAAACAATATCGTCAATAGCTCAACGCATTGATAAACGAGCATCCCCACAATTGCCACGATTTTGTTAGAGATAGTTTAAGCAACTCTGAAATCTAACCCATCCCATCTTCCATGATTGCCCCCGTCCCATCTCCTGCTCTTACTTCAATACATCCACCAAGAAGTACGTGCTTTGCCTTTGCATCTTGCAACAATTTTTCATCATCATTTCTTTGATCTTATGCTACGAACTTGTTGATGCAACAATTTTAAACAAGAGTGGTCGGGTTGACTGTGCAAGGCCCAGGTCCATCTACACACGTCCACCACAGCCCGTCTGGCCCATCAGGAGTTAGACTCCCATACAAGCACAACGACTCACGTAAAGACCTAAACCTAGCGGCAACTCCAGATATATAAGGTACTATTCTACCGTGATTCAGGTATGAGAATACAACCCTGCTTTTCTTTGTTTACAGCAGCCGAAAGCCTACACCAAAATACTGACTTGAGCGTCGGAGGGGCCTCCCGGGAAACAACTCCCGGCCCACCGTCATCCGTTTTGCAGGTATCTCACAGCCAGAATCGCACAGACTATGGATCAAAACAACGACATTCAACCTCAGCAGAATCCGGCTGAACCAAAGAGTATGATTGATAATTCTAAAACATAATATCCAGTAATACTTTTACCTATAAAACATTAACATGATGTCTTTTATTTTAATATTTATCTTCTCCTTGATGTACTTATATTGATTTTCTTCCCAGTAGTAAGAACTTTTCTTTAAATTTTATTGCCAGCTGACTCTTCATAGTGTTGTCTTAAACAACATGAATGTTTGGTTTGCAAACAAGTGTAATTAATGAATGAATTAATCAAAGTGAATATAAATTACCTACAATAAAATTAAATATTTATCTTCTTCTTGTTATGTTAATGTTTATTATAATATATTTTAGTACTAGTATGTTTTTTATCATTGGTTTCAATTTTTAACATATTGATACAGTCTTATCAAATGTTTATTCAACACAACCTATTGTCCTTTTTTATTTAGCACGTTCAATGTAAGAGGTTCAATTATTTAAAGAGGATAATTTCAATTAAAATATAATTCATTTTTTTGAAAATAAGAGTTATAGTTAAAGATAAATTAAGCTAACTAATAGATGTACCCAATTCTACTAAAAATAGTTGTCCAAACTATAGTTTTTAAATGATTACCTATAAAAGGGAGATATCCTAAGGTAAGTTCTCATAATCATTATCATTAAGCTCAATTAGACATTTATTTTTTATATTAAGCATCATTCAATTGTACTAACTTGAGGTCGAGTGCCTTTACTAGGAACACCTTTAGCCTCTAAGTAGTTATCTATGTAAATCTACCAACTTGAGATTAGTCTAACATGCCTACTCCAAATTCAAGTTAACTCATTTGGTATGGTTTACGGGAAACATTTATTGAAATCTTCTAATTTTTCCGCTTGAAAAAATCTTAAAACAATTGAGTCATCACAACCTTAGGAAAGAATAATAGTTACAATAGAAGCAATATGCTCATCAATGTTACTGGAACAACTAACACCCCTAAAATCCCTCGACTAATGAACAACCCAAAGGTCAAATAGTTGAAATATTGATATTGTAAGAACAAATCAGATAACTACTATAAGAAAGACAACAAACTCATGACAGGCCACATACTCATACCCCATAACTATCATCAAAAAGGGTCATATCATCACCCCTATAATTAGTATAGCAAAAAATAAGTCACTTGTGAATAAGATTGATAGTTGATAGCTATCAATACCTAATATCCTATCAAAGCTCTTACTAATTAGGTTTAAGATGCCAAGTTTAGACACTTATGATGGCAAACAAGACTCTCTCAATTAAATGTACCTATATAGAGAACTTATGAAACCATATGATACATCCTCCATCCTGACATTTATGACACAATTATAGTTTTAAAAATTGCTTCTAGCCTTATTTGCTATTTTTTTAGCAATTAGCTATCAGACTCATAACTATCATATCAAACTAATAATTGATATTAAACAAACTTAATGGCACCTAAGAGGTAAAATAAGACAAGCTAGGAAAGTATAAGGATAAGTTTAGGTAGATAAAAGAAAACATGTATACAAGCATCAAGTCAATAATAATAAAACAAAACCACAAGGTTGATTTTCTATTAAAAATTGAAAAATAAGAGTCAATAATGGAGTCATCAATTGAGGAATCTTTTATAAAGAGTAGTTAAAGCCAATAATAGCGCATGCCAATTAGGAGCTATCATAGAACAAGATAAAGAAAATTGGACATATCTAATCTAAAAATTCTTTTTAGGGAAAGCTATTAACTGATAAAATTAAGGCAAAATAGCTCATAACTGAAGTCATTCACTCTATTACATAACTGATGTATCCTCAAAGATAAAATAAAATATATCCTCACTTGTTGGAACCCGATCTCGAAACCGGATCCCAACCGAAAAATCGGATCAAAAGAGAAAAAGAACGGAAAATTTTCGGAAATAAAAAGCGGAAGCACAAAGAACGACAGCGAAAGAACAGATGCAATCAAAAGCAGAGGTAGCAAACGCGCGCGGAAACAAATGAACTTCATGACCCATACAATTCAACTCAAATATCAAAGTCGCCAATCTTTTTCTCATCAATATTCTTAAAACACAATTTCATCTATAACATAATAGATATACAAAACACTTATTGAATTTTTATTTCGTATCTCTAAATTGCCACTTAAGGCTCGGGGTCCAACAGTTTCAAAATAGAGAAAAAGGAAGTAAAACATCTTGAATTGAAGAACTTTGTGAATTACTTGTAACTTCTTTATGTTAAATTTAATGAACTTCATTTTATTATGTGCTAATATCATCTTCTTTATAAGAAATTTATTACTAACTCCATTATATATGGCTTTTGTTTCATTTTTTGTCAAAATCAATAAAGAAGGGCGATTCTAGGGCAATTCTGAGGCAATATTAAAGAAGGGCTCTGTTGAAAATTTCTATTTTGGGTATGCAACTATTAAAGTAACTATTAAGTTACTATTTTTAGGCAGCTTTATGGATGCCTACAAAAGAGGCATCTCTGGGAGTCCCTCAACTTCCCACTCTCCTCATGGTAACTTAGAGATGAGCCAGTTTCCTACACCACGAGAGGCTAGGGCCATTAATACAAACAATAAACAAAAAGATCTAGCAAATCTTGGATCAATGTAGTAACTTCTAATACCTTAAGGGAGAAGCCTAAGCATTTCTACTCAACTATAATCCAAGGCATTGTTACTCCCCCTCTAATGAAGTTACAGGAGGGCACAAAACATTGCAAAAGCATTATGGTGTGCTAATTTCTTAATAAAAGGCCTGCATTCCCTCATGTTCAAAATTAGGAACATATTAAATGGAGAAATAAAGGGCTGAACAAGGTCTTGCTGACTGAAGAAGACACGTTTCTCTTCAAATTTACGGACAATGACAACCTTAACAAGGTCGTAATAGAAGTTGTACCTTGGCACATTAGGGGACAATCAATGTTTGTCCAAAAATGGTCCCTTAGATTGGAACTAGACAGATGTAGAATAGAAACTGATCCATTGTGGATTAATTTTCCTTAATATTCCTTTAGAGAAGTGGAAGCTAGATGGATTGAGTTTTCTTGCAAGCTATGTGGGGAAGTCAATTGCTTTTGATTAAGTTACTGCCAAGATGGAGAAAATATGCTTTGTTAGAATTTATATGGAGGTGAACTCAAAGGAAGAATTACATGAGGTACTGCATATAATGAAATTGGATCTAGATGGTGAATTAACCAAATATGAAATTCATATTTCTTATAACTAAAAACCATAAATGAGAAAGAAAGAATGGAAACCAACAAGGAAAAATTTTTCTTCTGGGAGCTACTTTGAACTTATGGGATTAACGAAGACTTAGCACTACCTATAGAAGAGGAAATTTCAATAAATAAACAAATAACAATGTCGTTAGACCTGTCTAAGGAAGTTCATATAGCTTCACAAAACTATAACTCAGTATTTGAAGGAAAGCAAAATGTAATAAAGGAGGAAGAAGGGTTAGAATCAGCTCCCAGCTACAATGTAAATAAAGAGGAGGCTCCTAATCTTGAAGACCCAAGAAACTCAAATCTAGAGCAAATTGAGCATTTATCTCCAACTGATATTGAGAAAATTTATAAGGAAAAGAAGAAAACCCAAAGGGATGGTTGATAGTTCCCCTCAAGAGGGTGGTTGATAGTTCCCCTCATCTAATCAATTATTTTTTGGAATATAAAAGGGTATAAATGAATCCCATAAAAGGTAGGTTGTCAAAGATATCATTTTGGAGAAACATCCTATCATTGTCAGACTGCTAGCTAGAATAAAGGCTCTTAGACTACAAAACTCTATAAGATTTCTTAGAAAAAGTTGGGATTTTGGCT
>JANZXV010000004.1:10938035-10962283 GCA_027576455.1 Erythroxylum roigii | reverse complement strand
TATTATATTCCGGTTTGATAGCGGTTCACTACCGGTTGAACCTCTAAACCTTAAACCTTTCCTTCGACCGGTTCGATATTCGATTCGATTTTTAAAACATTGCATAATAAAATATGAATGTATCTAGAAATTATCGCATCATTCGAATAGTTTTGAACTTTTTGAAAATCATTAGTGCCTTTCACAAAACTTTTAAGATATTACAAATTTAGTAAAATTAATGAAATCACGTAACAAAATTGGTGTGGTTTTTACTTTTAGTCTAATAGTGTCAATCTACATCCTACATTGGCCACACAAAAAAAATCTACATCCTACATGTGCATATCTCATACGAGATACGTGTACAAGTTTTGTTTACTAACATTAGTTGAGTCGAACCAATAGGAATCCTCTGAAATGATTATCGCTATACTAAAACAATAGAAAAGATACGATATTTATATAAAAAAGCTCTAACAAATGTAAATAAATAAAATATTCCAGATCTTGATAATGTATTAATCAGCGCCACATCAGATCTAATATCCACACAACAAACTAGTCCCCCAAACGACCCCTGCCAAATGACCATACGCACCCTACCCATTCTCTCCTTCTTCTCTTCTTCATCTACTGTCTAGCTCATCCAAATCATTTGAAACATGGCCTTAATGGCGGCAATTCTCCGTCGCAAGCTCCACCGCGGACTGGTCCTTAACTTCTCCAGACTCTTCTCGACGGAGTCATCTTCTCATAGCGACAAGAGGACGTTGCAGCCAATAGAGAAGATTTTGATCGCTAACAGAGGCGAAATTGCTTGTAGGATCATGAGGACTGCCAAGCGACTAGGAATGCGAACGGTGGCCGTTTACAGCGACGCCGACAAGGACTCGCTCCACGTGAAATCGGCTGACGAGGCTGTTCTTATTGGTCCTCCTCCTGCGAGGTTAAGTTATTTGAATGCTTCGTCGATTGTTGAGGCTGCGATTCGTACTGGTGCACAGGTTAACCTTCAGAAACTTTGTTTAGCTACTAATTTGGGTGCACTACTTGTAATGACTATTACTGTTACCAATATCAGTTGGATGCTTTAGAATTTAGATGATAGTGATAGATAGTTGATTGCCTATTATTTAATGAACATCAAAGGACATGGTTTTCAGAGTGGATATTTGCTTTGATTTATTAGGCTATCCACCCTGGTTATGGGTTTTTATCAGAGAGTGCTGCTTTTGCTGAGCTTTGTGAAGATAAGGGTCTCACTTTTGTTGGCCCTCCTTCTTCGGCCATCCGGGATATGGGTGATAAAAGGTACATACTCATTTCTTTTTTAGTTCAATTGTTTTTTTATTTTGTCATGTTCAGCTTTCATGGGGATTTCAATGAGGACATTTGATCATGTATTATACAGAATTATATTACCGTTAATTCTGTTTTCCACTGTTTTTATTTATCACCAATTGGAGTTGCTGTTTGATTGTTTGTAGATATTTAGTTTTTAATGAATATCTTGTGTATCTGTTAGTGCATCAAAAAGGATAATGGGCGCTGCAGGGGTACCATTAGTTCCTGGATATCATGGTACAGAACAAGATATAGAGGTTATGAAGGCAGAAGCAGAGAAGATTGGATATCCTATCTTGATAAAGCCAACCCATGGAGGAGGAGGAAAGGTATGCAGAACTGTTGGAAATAACAGGGGCATTTTTGTGTTTCTCAACAGTCTAAAGATGCAAGGATAACTGACTATTGATTATTACAAGAAACCAAATTATATCTTGTAATAAATTAATTTGATAGTATGACCCATGCGTCTATACTTGACCAATGTGCATCCTCGCCCAACATCTGAGAGAATAAGCTAAAAATGTTGAATTTAATAAAACTTTCTTTAAGATCTGATCTTCGCCTGTGAATATTTTGAAGTTGAACGTTACTCTCTTCTAGATGACTCAAACTGTTCAGACTTTTAGGGGATGAGGATAGTAAAAAGTCCAGATGAATTTGTTGATTCTTTCTTGGGGGCACAACGAGAAGCTGCTGCTTCTTTTGGCATAAATACAATCTTGCTGGAGAAATATATCACACAGCCAAGACACATAGAAGTCCAGGTATGTCCATCTTGACTTATATATCAATTAAGAGCAATTCACTGATGAGAATAATTTTTCTGATGTCACTGACTAATAGTTTATACTTGAAAAAAATTAATTCTCTATCATCTTTTGGTATTGATAGCTTCAGTTTTTTACGTGATTGTAGATATTTGGGGACAAATATGGCAATGTTCTGCATTTGTATGAAAGAGATTGCAGCGTGCAGAGAAGACATCAGAAAATAATTGAAGAAGCTCCAGCTGTAATGTTTCTTCTCTGGTTCTAAGTTAGATTCTTGTTTTAGATTGGCAGATTTGTAATTTATTTTCACTGGAGCAGCCAAATGTTACCAATGATTTCCGCTCCCACGTAGGTCAGGCAGCTGTATCTGCAGCCAAGGTGATGCTTGTTTCTTGAAGTTGTTAACAAACATATTATCAGTAGACATTCATATCCATGTTTTCCTTACAAGAATGGATCACTTGTATAGATTGATTAGACTGGATAATATAAATTATCAATTTTCATATTAGTGAGTTATTGTTCCACGAAGTCTTTTCTCCTTTATGTTTAATTTTTAGTCCCTTGCAATGAATATGGAGTCGTGTAATCAAAGTAGTGTTTCCTTTATCTTTTTGTTTGACAAAAGTGAAATGACCTTTTTCCGAGCAGTATCATTTTGGCATAGGTATGCTCTGACCTCAGAGTTGCAACTTGTAAGTTTCATTTGTTTGGCTATAGGCTTCTGCATAGTTCCTCTTAAATTTTGGTTAAATATTCTTGTCATATACCTTTTAAAATTCACTAATATCTAGTTTCTCTCACACATTTAAAGGCAGTTAGGTACCACAATGCTGGCACTGTGGAGTTCATAGTTGACACTGTTTCAGGTCAATTTTATTTTATGGAGATGAACACTCGCCTTCAGGTGCTACTTCACTATATAGGTGTGTTTTCTTGCATTCTGCAACATCAACAAAATAGTGTCAGAGATCCTATACTCTTTTGTAGGTTGAGCATCCTGTCACGGAGATGATTGTCAGCCAAGATCTTGTAGAGTGGCAAATCCGTGTTGCAAATGGAGAACCACTTCCCATTAGTCAAGCGCAGGTTCCCCTATCAGGTTAATATTTTACCCTAATAAAAGTCATGTTCAAATTGACACATAACAGCTTAAGAACAATATAACTGATGAGTCATATAAGTTTTGTTCTTTTATTGGCATCTATGATGCATTCTTTCCTTTTAATTTTTCCTTTTTAATTGGAAGGGGTGGTGGGGGAATGATCTTGCAAAACTTAAAAAACTGTTGAGATCTGTAAAGTTAAAGCTTGCATGTGGTTTAATGTGGTATTGAAAATGATTTTTACTAAGGAATAAGTATGCATTCATTCTCTTGTTAATCCATTGTTATGACGTAATTTCTCAGTTTATGCTGCTATTTTCTTCTGATAGGTCATGCATTTGAAGCCCGTATATATGCTGAAAATGTTCCCAGAGGATTTCTCCCTGCAACTGGAGTCCTACATCATTATCACCCTGTTACAGTCTCATCAAAAGGTCAGCAGTTTTAGATCCAGGTTGCATGTACATAATGTTTATCAACCCCCATCTCTGTTTCACTGGATGGAGTCTGTGCTGTCACTGCTTAGTCTGCTTTCTAAGTACTGCAGGCAAGGATGATCATTTTGTCATTAGACCCCCAATTAACATCCTTGCAGCTATTTTTACTATTTAAAAATGCATTTGTTATTAGATGACCAGGTGGTGCAAGTTTTGAGTGAATGAGTTGATAGAACATATCGTATTACATAGATGTACTAGTCTCTTTTCGCTTATTTTGTTTTATTGAATTAGCAGTTCGAGTTGAGACTGGAGTGGAAGAGGGGGACACTGTTAGCATGCACTATGATCCTATGATTGCAAAACTAGTAGTCTGGGGAGAAAACCGTGCTGCAGCATTAATCAAACTGAAGGATTGCTTGTCAAAGTTTCAGGTACATGCTTAGGAGAATCATGTATCTACTGTGGCATGAACATTGATAACTTTGGCTTCTTTTTTGATATTGATCATTTCTGGTATTTTGATTGCTTTCTACCAAAATCAGTAAGATAGTAAATATCCGCGAGTGACTGCTAGGAAGTTCTTGAACATCGTATATGCATATAATGGTCTCAAATTACTCATTTCAATTTTTGTAGATATAGATTCGATTCTTATGCAATAATTCTTCCTATTAGCAAACTGAGCAATAATTATCTGGTTCCTACTTTTTCTTTATTCTTTGTTTCATAGTTGAGTTCCATTAAGATCAATGTATTGTTTGTTCACTTTCTATTGGCAGGTTGCAGGTGTGCCAACTAATATTAATTTCCTCCAGAAACTTGCCAACCATAGGGCATTTCAAGATGGCAATGTGGAGACTCACTTTATTGACCACTACAAGGATGACCTGTTTGGTAATCCCAACAATTTAGCCCTAGAAAAGGAAGCATTTGATAATGTTCAATTCAGTGCCACCTTGGCAGCAGCCTGTCTTTGCAAGAAGGAAGAATCTATTTTGAACGAGAACTCCTGCGGTAGGTCATAAGCTTATTCTTTATTTACAGAATGCAACTAGTTTTCTTGAAATCCTCATTATTTTTCATGCTTGCACAAATGTATAGGGAGTAACAGCTCATTATCCATATGGTATGCTCGTCCCCCTTTTAGAGTCCATCATTGTGCTAGGCGTAATATGGTTCTTGAGTGGGAGAATGAAGATAATAGCAGCAGCTCAAAGCTCTTACCAATTTCTGTTACTTATCAGCATGATGGAAACTATCTGATTGAGGTAAACGTTAGTTTATATGCCATTAATGGAAGATCTGAATGCTTAAGTTCTACTTGCAATTACCTCTCTTCAAGGTTCTGACTATACACAGATGGAAGATATTAGTTCGCGGGGCTTGAATGTCAATGCATCTCCCCTCCACAACCATGATTTTATAGTTGAAGCTAATGGTGTACGCATGAGTGTTACTTTAGCTACTTATGTAAAGGTACCTTACTGTACTGCATCACGCAGAATGCATGAAGTTTGTAATACACTCTTTTTTGCACTATCTTCTCACTTAAATTTCAGTATATTCTGGCAGATATTGTTATATGTTCTATCCACTACTCTGTGTTGTTATTTAATGAGTGGGTTGCAGTGAAAACAGTGATATTTCTAGTTCAATTTTAAGTGCTGGTTCGTACTTGGTTTATATAAGATTTATTGTCTTACCAAGTGTTTCAGCAAACCCTAGCCACCTTCCCCACCTAAACTATTCTCTTGATGTCACATTCTCTTCTTTTCCCTCTGGTACGACAGGATGGGACTGAGCACATTCATGTATGGCGTGGTTCACACCATCACCATTTCAGACAAAAATTGGGACTTGAGTTGACAGATGATGATGAAACCTGCCACAGCACCACTTCTGAGTCTGCATCTCACTCTCCTGATTCTGTGGTAGCTCCAATGGCTGGTTTGGTAGTTAAAGTTCTGATTAAAGATGGAGGAAAGGTTGTGGAAGGGCAACCTATACTAGTCTTAGAAGCAATGAAGATGGAGGTTAGTAACTACCACAAAATTTTGCATGTATGCCTTCTTCTGGGAGCATTGTTTATATTATGAACGCAATTTTTTGTTACTAAATTCTTTAAGTATTCCTTCTCATTATTCTATAGCATGTAGTAAAAGCACCATTATCTGGCTTTGTTCGTGGGCTTCAAGTTACAGTAGGCCAACAAGTTTCAGATCATAGTCTTCTCTTCAGTGTGAAGGTCAGTTAAATTATTCGATTAAGGACATGTATTCACCTCAGTTTTACGCCCTTATTCTGCGTTGGTACTCTACCAGATATGCATGGGCAGCTGTCCTTTCAATTTGCCTTACTTTTAGACATTTAGGTCAAAAGTAATCTTCTATAAATTTCATGTTGTCATAATTTGTGGTGATAGTTGTACAGTAAATACATAGAATTGTGAATTCACAATCATGACTTTATGATATTCCTAGATTAAAAGTACAGCTTTGTCACAAACGTGGTTTTAAGTGAAACTGTATGTAATCTTTGACACTGCTAAATCTGTGAACAGTACCTTAGTCTAGACATTCGGTGGCTTGGGTATCGAGCAGTTTCATTACTGATTTGTTAGATGCTAATTGCTAGACTGCTCTAACTTCCAGGCAGATTCTGTGATTAGGAGATCAGCAAAAGTTATCTGAACTTGATGGAGTTGGTCTACTGAGCCACATGGAACTTGTTTTGAAATGAGGATTCTGTATTCATTTGGCTCAGTGTTTCTTTATTTTCCGTAACTTTCTATAATGTAGGTTATGTTTTTCTATTCATTAAAGTTGCACGCTGGTTTTTTAATTCTCAATCAATGTGCGCACTAGTGATGCAGATCTTAGTAAACTATATACATGTTCCTTAGAATAACTTGTTGAAGCGATCTTTAACCTGCAGGGTGAATAGAATTACAAGGTATGGCCTGTAATTGCAAAAATGTTGAACAAGTGTCAGAGATGTGAACACAAGGGTAGTTGCCTGGTGTTGAATCTTCAACAGTGGATTACCTCTGACACCGGTGCTTCGAAAATGACTTGCAAACTTCTTCCCAAAATATTTCTGGTCAATGCATAGCCCACTTGTACCTGTTTTCGTCTATGGGCAATGATAAGCTTATTGGTGAGATTTCTTTGGGAAAAAATAAGTCATCATTTCTGAATTTCTAATGCGAAAAGTAGAAGTTGTGTCTTACTATTTTGCGCGAATTTTTCTTCTCTCGATGGTCCAGGCTTCTAGTAGTTGACATTAAATCGAGTAATTACGCGTAAACCGTGATAAGAATGTCGAGAAGTAAGCGTTGGACAAGAATGTTGATGAGACAAGAAATTCTGGCTAGTGCCAATGCTTTTTTGGCAAAGAACATTTCCGTGCCCACCTCGCAAAAGCTCCAGGCCGGACAGATACGTTCGATTTTGAAGTCGACGGCCCTGAATTATTTCCGAAGAAAAGGAAACTTGTGCGTATGGGATTGAGACAAGCGCCGTTGCCGTTTCACCTAATAATATTCAATTGCACTATATAGAATATGCCAGGAATGAATATTCCGTGGATAGGCGAAATTTGACTAGGCAACATCTTATCGCTAAGAAAAAGGGGACTGTTCAAGTTCCATCCCAGCACAGCAAACGACGGGGTTGTTTGTATACCAACCGCGAAGGAACGAGGAGCAAGTTAGCTATATTACTATTCCTGAAAAGGATCATAATTTTAATTAATTAAATATAAACTAAAATTATTTATATTTATATTAATAATTAATATATTAAATGATTAACATAAATATAATCCAATAGAGTTATAGAACTATGAAATTCCCTTTTCACGCATGTGGGCATTGAGGTGCATGGAATTCCTAGAACTTAATTCTTAAAAATCTTCTGAAAAGTGCAAGCAGTTGGGACGCTAACAACTTTAGACTAATCTTTCCAGATGAGTATCTCTTGAGATTGCCAATAGTATAAATGCATTTTAGCTTTTATTTCATTTGTTATTTTTAAAAAGAATCCATCAAATTTGAAGATATTTCCGTTTTTAGTATCTGCGAAGTTTTATTGAGATTCTACAATGTTATCTCTTATCACGCAAATATATATAATCTACCATTGAATTTAAGATAAAATTTAAAAGTTGTTTCCAAAGCTTGCCTTTTACATATGAATTTAACATAATTCTTAAGAAGGTATTAAAAAGATGACTAACAAATAAGAATAAGAGAGAGTGAGAGAAGGAAAAGATAAGAATCTAAGAGAGACCGGTAAGTCCGTTCATTAAAAGGTACATGTACGGAACAGCGTAACGATGAGTTGAAGCACAGATACATGTCTGTGAGTGTGGGATTGGGTTTTTTGAAACAGTCACGCAAGTATTTTAGGCCACAATTCTCTCTCGCTCCAACTCTTTCTCCCCCTAAGTATCTCATCTCACGTTCCCTTTATTCTCTTTTCTTTTGTTATACTGTCCTCCCCTCCACACATCACTCCCCCTCTCCTTTGCTTCTTTCCTCAAAATTTTTCTGATTTTTTTTTTCTTGAATTGGTCTAACTTTGCTGCTTTGTATTTCTTCTAATATTTTGAATTGCAAATAAAGATTTGGCCTTTTTTTCTTTTTTGAATTCCATTATTGTGAAATGCAACTAGTTAAAGGGAAAAAAAATGGCTTTCTGTTTCTTGGGTTTTTGAGGTTTTCGTCTCTATGATGGCAGAAAGTGTTATCTTTTTGGCTTCTGTTTCCTTCTTTCAGCTTCAATTACTCTTTTAATTCCTTCCTGAACCAAGAGAAAGGGGTTATAAACATGGGATCAAGCAACGGGACTGAAGTTGGGGATGCTTTAAAAGCTGAAAAGTTCGATACCCATGAGACAGATGCTGAAAGAATGAGCTTGGGTTCAAAAGTGAATGATTTGGATAGTATTAGCAATAAAGGAACGTTCTTTAGAGCAGATAAGATAGATTTCAAGAACTGGGACATCCAGCTAGAGAAGCACCTGAGTCGAGCTTGGACCAGAGACAGGGAAACGCCTGAAAAGAAAGAGGAGTGGGAGATTCAATTGGGGAAATTAGATATAAAGTATGTTATAGCTCATGGGACTTATGGAACTGTGTATAAGGGCAGTTATGATGGCCAGGATGTTGCCGGTAATCCTTTTATTCTTCTTCTATCATCTATCTATACCGCTTGTGTTTTGTTTGTTTAAATTCTAGTGAAGAACTGGGTAGGAGTTATTTTCAGTTACATGCACTTTGGACGAGTATTTTTCGAGGGGATTTGTTTTTTGTTGAAGTCTGGTGGGTGGCCTGGGATCGAGACCGTGGGTTTATATAGCTTTATTTATTCTATGGAGAAAGTAAAATTTAGATTTAGTTGTTTAAATTTGCTACCTGTGATAATAAAAGGTAATAAGTGACATTAAGCTAATAACACAAGCTCCAACAACTGTTCTCTAAGCATTTCATTTGTATGACTGAAGAATAGATTCATTAAGAAGTTAGGAGATTTTGCTTCTGATAGTCTCCATTCAACTCATGTGCCTCGAGTGAATCAGGATAAATAAGTGAATGCTGAAGCTGATTCAGGCCTAGCTGGACAAGTTTAACCATTCTGGTTGATGATCAAATTCTAGCTCTGGAGGAAATACTCAGTTTTCGTGGGTTGGCTAAATTAGAAGTCGATTGGTTATGCCCTCTTTCAATTGAAAACCTTCGCTGTTGTATAATAAATTGATAACATTAAGAAATTTAATGAGGTTTATCTCTCCAGATTCACCTTTAGGTAACCACGGAGACAACAAATTGGCTTGCAACTGCTCCGTATTTCTGCTTAAAGTGCACATCTGGGTTGCTCAACCTACCTTTTCTGATCGCTGAAAATTGCTGACTAGTATATGTGTTGCCTTGTAAACCTAAAAATATTTTCTTTGGTATGAAGAATGAATCACCTTAGTTCCTAGTTTCATGAAAGGATTGCAACATTAGTCATTCATCATTACTTTTAAAAAATATCTCAATTTCATTGAATGTTACTAGACTGGACATTACTTTCACTGTGATTTGTGAATCATAGTTCATTGGACACTTATGCCAAAGGTCAACCCTGTTATAATTAATGATAGCTCAATTTGATTCTACATGATAATATCATATAGTATAACTTTTACGTTTTACCATTTACTGTAAGATTTTACTTACATCCCTAGATAACATTTTTGTTTCCTATATTTCCTTATCCATCATTCTAGTGAAAGTGTTGGACTGGGGTGAGGATGGGATGGCCACTGCAGCCGAAACTGCTGCTCTTCGAGCTTCATTCAAACAAGAAGTTGCTGTTTGGCACAAACTTGATCATCCAAATGTTACTAAGGTAAAACAGATCTTCTGTCTCATCATTTCTC
Organism: Erythroxylum roigii; assembly: GCA_027576455.1. Lineage (NCBI taxonomy): Eukaryota > Viridiplantae > Streptophyta > Magnoliopsida > Malpighiales > Erythroxylaceae > Erythroxylum > Erythroxylum roigii. The sequence continues at coordinate 10,952,214 of JANZXV010000004.1, read as the reverse complement.
ATGGCATACCATTTTCCTTCCATGTGCACATTACATCATTGGTTCAAGCAGTGGATTTCATGCGCAGTGATTACTTAAATTATCCCTGCTTAGTTGTCTACATTTTTGTGCATTCTTCTAACTCTGGGATTCGGGTTACGATCTTTCTCGATGCTTAATTTACATATGATAACTAGAATTGTCTATTACAGTTTGTTGGAGCCTCAATGGGAACTTCAAATCTTAAGATCCCTTCCCAAAGCCCTGCGAATGACTGCCATGATACTCCTCCTTCCAGGGCATGTTGTGTTGTTGTTGAGTATCTTCCAGGTGGGACACTAAAGAAATATCTAATCAGAAATACGAGAAAGAAACTTGCCTTTAAGATTGTGATTCAACTTGCTTTGGACCTTTCTAGGGGGTACGTATAGATTTTTAATTAAGACACTTTCTCGTCCAAGCTTAATTTAAATATTCCATGTTGCTTGGTCTGATTTTGCAGTTTAAGCTATCTTCACTCTGAAAGGATTGTACATCGGGACGTTAAAACAGAGAATATGCTGCTAGATGCTAGTCGAAATCTAAAAATTGCTGATTTTGGCGTTGCTCGTGTTGAAGCTCAAAATCCCAGAGATATGACAGGGGAAACCGGTACTCTTGGTTATATGGCGCCTGAGGTAACTATTTCTTCCTCTTTGATCATATCATTGCTACATCTGAAAGCTGATAAAAGTGTTAACGTGTTTAGGTCCTTGATGGCAAGCCTTACAATAGGAAATGTGATGTTTACAGCTTTGGCATATGTTTGTGGGAAATCTATTGCTGTGACATGCCTTATCCTGATCTCAGTTTTGCTGATATCTCATCAGCTGTTGTACGACAGGTTGTATCCGCATTTTAATTTATCATGTGACATCCTACCCTGTACTAAGTTCTGTCTTTTACTATAATTATGGACTAACAGCTATTTCTGATCTTCCCAAGCCTTTTATTGGCCTACTCTTGAACTGAATAAGTGCAGCACCGGGGTGAACCCAGGGCTTAATGCCCCTATCAAGTATCTTCATACAAATAAATTAACCAAACCATAAGTAACTAAAATATGAGATCTTCTCTTTTAAGCTCTTTACCATGTTAAGAAGGCTTAGATGTAATTTCTCCAAAATGGATGAGCTATTTCTGATACTTATGTGCTTTTGTAGTAATCATAGCATTAGAATTTGGAGGGTGGTTGTATATGTTCTAGTTTGAATGTGCCAGTTTCTTCTAATGATATCAACCCTGAAACTTCTTTTTACAGAATTTGAGGCCTGAAATTCCCAGATGTTGCCCAAGTTCATTTGCAACCGTGATGCGAAGATGTTGGGACGCCAATCCAGAGAAACGCCCTGACATGGAGGAGGTAGTAAGGCTACTAGAAGGTATAGATACAAGCAAAGGTGGTGGTATGATACCTGAAGGCCAATCTACTGGCTGCTTCTGTTTTGCCTCAGCTCGTGGTCCATGAATCTGGTTTCCTTCAGTTTCCAGGAGCACAGAAGCAGTTCACTATTGTGTTCAGATCATGTCTCATCAAGTTCTTGAATGGATCCCAAGTCTCTGTGGTGGATGAAGGGAGTAATTGTTGAGTGACAGGAAATTCTGGTAGTAGTTTAAGTTCTTGATTATTTCAGACTGGAAATTCGAGACCTTTTAACAAACCACAAGTGTTATTGTTTCTGGGAAGCTGCAATTTAGAAACACTGTGCTCCATAATTGCTTTGATTTAACAATCTATTATGTAGTTAGTTGTGAGTATAGGTAAGATTGGGTCCTGTAAATCAGGAGCATATGTAGATGGAGAATGAACTAAAATTTGTGTCTAAATGAATGCAATCCACTTGCGGTAAAAACAACCTGTTGCTAGTGTTGTCCGATGCAATAACTACAAAACTGCTTGAGCTTTCATATTAGATAGATAGGATGGGAGGCTTTAAAGAGGAAGACAACTAGAAACGTTATATTACGGGTAAGGTTCAGATTCAATTGAATTGCGGGAGAGTGTAGCGGAAAATGCTATGAAATTGTGGTGGTTTCGTAACAAAGTTGACAAGCCTTTGTTCTTGAAATGGTTAATAACAATGGAGATGTCTGTCTCCATGACAGTTAGAAGTATTTGAGAAAGGCCAGGGCATACCACTCCATGGAATTGCCCAAACTTAACTGAAGGTATAGGAAGAACATGAAAACAAAATCAAGCCTTTTGACTGCCGCGTTACCCTACAGAAACGGAAGAACAAGACATTCAATGAAAATGATAAAAAGGATGTAACGTGGCAGTTAGCCAGAGGATAAGGTGGAAAGATTTTTTGATGTTATAGGAGAATCCCCTATTGCCCTCTCCATAAACCAGTTCACTCCAGGGCCCCCATACCGCTGCTCACATTTCCTCCATTGCTGGAATTTTTACTCCGTGACCCCTCAATTTATGCTCCTCCTGCTTATACATAGAAACATTGGTATTGAGCTTTTCAGATATCCACAATCCCAGGTCGTGGAGTTCAATATTATTTAAGTTTCCTTCGAATCATTTTAAGGATTCAGAAAATCTGTAGTTGGTTCTACGCTTTAGGCTCTATCCTCACCCAACAAGAAAAAACAGAGAGATCATACAAAAGAAAATCCAACGTCCAACCACCTAATAACATTGATTATGTGCAAACTGGAATGCTTTCCATGAGAATAGGTAGCCAGGTTGGTGAAAGAAAAGAACAGGAGGAACAAATTAGACAAGCTTATAATGGGAGCCAAATGGCTTGTTGTAATGTGGGTGGAAGAAGTAGTTGGGGATTCCCTATTTGGGGGTGATAGATGGATGAAGAAGCAAGGGGGCGTGGCTTTGTTGCATTAGTTTAATACTTTAGTTGATGGGAATTAAGACTAGGCTAGGTGAATCTAGACACAGTCTCCCACATGTGGCATGTGGTACTAAGCATAAACCAAGAAATCACTTTGTTGTAGCTAGGCAATTAACAGATAGATGCACTAAAACCTATGCTGGAGTTGAGTTGATCTGAGCTAGGACCCTTAATGGCCTAAACAAGATCCTACTAAATTATATGCATGTCCACTCGTGGGGAGGCTACAAAGCACAAACCAGCTTATAAGTTTAAGAGAATAGAGTCCCTTGAAATGAAAAGCATAAAAAAAACTGTCTTGTATCGCTTGGACAGCAGTCGTGATTGAGTCAAAAAGAGCCTCAAAATCAAAAATTGCATAGGTGCAAACAGCCACATGGGCTACTAAAAAGCAGCAAAGAAAGTTCCCAAATGGGATACATTTGCTTCTAAAGTAAAATGCTACACACAAAATCCCCCCAACCCCAAGAGGCAGGCAACATCCTCTTGCATACCTCGATCCTTTTAAGTTTTTATCATCCACTTCAGTTCACCTACTAGGAGAACAGGATCCATGTAGGCCTAAAGTATAAGCAATTTGTCTTGTGAGGGATATTTATAGAGAACATAAACGGAGAAAGGGTAAGCCATTAATTCCCACACGGCCTACACCTTTATTTCTTGCATTCCTGCTTTAACTGCCCTTTCTTTTACAGCACAACATTTGAAGATAATAAGAAAACCTGCTTATCTGTGCTGGGAGTGAGTTTGGATTGGAATGGAGAGGCTTGGCTTGGCTGACTCAGGTGAAAATCTGTTTGCTAAAGGGCAAAAAAAAAAAAAAAAAAACAGACTACTTCTTGTTATTAACTGGCCTCATTGGAGTGCTGTCCTTGGGGCTTGGAATAGTAGGGTGAAAATTGAAGGCAGAGGACTCACTCTTCCACTTGCACTTTATTCTTTCTTCAAATTCGATACTTTGCTCTGTACCCAGAACGAGGTTTTTTGTTACATCGAGAGAAACTCTGCTCTTTCTCTCTCTCTTCCTCTGCATTGTCTTGTTTTACTATCACAATCTCACATTGTCTTTACTTCTACGCATCAGTTATTACTCTCCCTCTCTTTCTTTCTGTTTTGAATTGCCTTTCTTTCTGTTTCACTTCTTTCCCTCATGTTCTATGTTTTCTCCGGACGATACACACTGACGAGAAGAGATAGAGGAGATCCTAAATGGGCAACTTGGTCTTGTAGGATTTCACCTTCCTTTATAAAATGGTGATGAGCTGTGACTCTCTTTGTTTCCTCTTCATTGCCTTAGCCAACTGACCATTTCCTATTTACTTCTCTTCTTCTCACTTTCTTCAGTCATCGGTTCCATTTTCTCTTTGGTTTTTGTCTTCACCCAAACTTCTGCTCATTCACAGCTCTCTCTCTTAGAAACAGAGTAAAAGAAACAGAATCTTGCTTTGAGGGCAATTCTTGAGATTTGTGTCTGTTTTGATCGCTCAACTTTAACATTCTATTCTATGTATCATCAGGAAAATCTCTGGTAATATTTTAGAGAGACAAACACTTCTTCATCTTCCTTGGAATATATTTTGAAGACTATATGAATTTGAGAAAAAAATGAGAGATGGGAACTCGAAGAAAAGCAAGGTCTGTGAAATGCTCAGTCATAGTTAAAAGGCAAAATCTTTATTTCGGTATTCTCCATAACTAACTGTGTCTATCTTGTTGAGAAGCTTTCATGGCCCAAGACATTGGTCAAGAAGTGGTTCAATATCAAGAGCAAAGCTGAGGAATTTCAGGCGGACGATGTCTTTCATGGAGGTGATTACTATCTTCATCTTCTGGAAATTGAAATTTCAACCTTTGGATATTGAAGAATAAAAAATGGGTTTTCTCACTGCAACTTGGTAGATACTTGTAGCGCCGGAAACAGTGCATTTTTCTACTATGAATCTTTGCTTGTTCTTCACGTACAAATAATTTTGGATTTAGTTTGTTCCTGCTACATTAGATTGCAGTGCAGGATCTCCTAAATTGTTCTTTTCTTCACCAGAAGTTCTTTCATTCTCTTTTGCTTTAGTTTTTATGTGTTTAATCAGAACGTTTTTGTTTTTATTTGTTAATGTTCCGATGTGTATGCCTGATGCTTCAGCAGTATAAAGACCACAGCTTTAACCGCTTTATTGTGTTTCTTTTTCAGGTGGTGATGAAGATTGGAGGAACAACTCTTTTGAGAGGGAGGCATGCACCATCAAGAAAAGTAAAACAGGTTCAGTACCAGGCAACCCCGTGCTACTTTGGACCACAATAATCTTTCAACTTTCAGAAATTTTTGAAAAGTTAACTGATAATTAAAATTGTTACTCTTCTATCTCATTTTACTCATTCCTCCTGATTTCCAGAAAAATCTCTATTTTTATGTGCAGAAAGATTAAACAAGAAACACTCCGATCGATTAAGGCGAGGGAAGATAGACCTTGATGCTGCCCAAGTAACAGATTTGCACAGTTACAGGTATGGTCAGTCCTTATGGAATTTTATAACTTTGCTTCTTAACAAGAGTTGGATTTGACCGGAGTTTTAATTGCTGCTGAGGCAGGATTTTTGTAGCTACTTGGAATGTGGCTGGAAGGTCACCTCCGAATTATCTGAGTCTTGAAGATTGGCTCCACACCTTTCCGCCTGCTGACGTATATGTTCTTGGGTTGGTGCAGTTTTACAAAATATTTCCTTTCTCATTTTCTAAACAATGCAACTGGTTTTGGATTGAGACATATCTCTCGGAATACTGTGCTTCAGATTTCAAGAGATTGTTCCTCTGAATGCTGGCAATGTCTTGGGCACAGAAGACAATGGCCCAGCAAGAAAGTGGCTGGCTCTCATAAGGAAGACTCTGAACAGCCTTCCTGACAGTAGCGGTGGTTGTCGCACTCCATCTCCAATCCCTGATCCACTAGTAGAATCTGATGCCGACTTTGAGGGGTCAACTAGGCAAAAGGCTTCATCTTTCTTCCATAGACGATCCTTTCAGACTTTAAGCCGTAGTATGAGAATGGATGCTGAAATGTCAGCGCCACAACCAAGACTGGATCGACGTTTCAGTGTTTGTGACAGGGTTATGCTTGGAAGTAGACAGAGTGATTACGATCCTAACTTCAAATGGGGCTCTTCTGATGATGAGAATGGACCTCCAGATTCACCATCTGCAACGCACTATTCACCAATTGAATACAGTGGATCAGTTACTACGGAAGAAAGGCAAACTGGGCAATCGAGGTACTGTTTAGTTGCTAGCAAGCAAATGGTTGGAATATTTCTAACCGTATGGGTGAAGAGTGATCTGCGAGACTTTGTGCGCAATATGAAAGTTTCTTGTGTTGGGCGAGGATTGATGGGCTATCTTGGAAACAAGGTATTTATTTGTTGATCAGTAGAAACTTTATTGGCTTTTGAGGTCAGAAGAGTATATTAAAATAGCAGCAATATTATGCTGTTGGTTTTGCAGGGTTCGATTTCTATTAGCATGTCATTGCACCAGACAAGCTTTTGCTTCATTTGTACTCATTTAACTTCTGGTCAAAAGGAAGGAGATGAACTGCGAAGAAACTCCGATGTCATGGAGATTCTTAGGAAGACAAGGTTTCCAAGAGTTCATGGGATAGGGGATGATAACTCGCCCCAAACAATTCTTGAACATGAGTAAGGCCTTATACATTATGTCCATTCAATTTCCTTTTTCACCTTGTGCGTCTAAAGTATGACTATGTTGGTGGCAGTCGAATTATTTGGCTTGGAGATCTGAACTATAGGATAGCTTTGTCTTATCGATATGTAAAGGCTCTTGTAGATATGCGCAACTGGGGGACATTACTAGAGAATGACCAAGTATGTCAACAATTAAACCTGGAATTTTATACTTTGTATGAAGAGGTCTTGAAACTCATGTTTTCAGTTTTCATATTCAGCTTAGAATAGAGCAGAGACAGGGAAGAGTCTTTGAGGGATGGAATGAGGGAAGTATATATTTCCCCCCAACATACAAGTACTCCAACAACTCAGATAGATATGCAGGCGATGATAGGCATCCAAGGGAAAAGCGACGAACTCCTGCCTGGTAACCTTCTCCACAACCTACCATTTTTGTTGGATTTTGGTGTGCCGTATAACTTTAGAGAAAATAATCTGTAGAAGGTGAACATTTTAGGTGTGACCGGATATTGTGGTATGGAAGAGGACTCACTCAGTTATCTTATGTTCGTGGGGAGTCCAGATTCTCCGATCATAGGCCAGTTTACAGCATATTTTTAGCTGAGGTTGAGTCTATAAATCGCAGCCGAATTAAGAAAAGCACGAGCTGTTCCAGTTCCAGGGTTGAGGTAGAAGAGTTGCTGCCACACTCGCTTGGATACACTGGCTTCAATTTTTATTGAGTCATCCACTTTGTTACTTGCACCAGAGAGCCAATCCACTTTAGATATATGAAGCACGCATTGCTGCACTATCCCCCAGGTACCTGATGAATTATCTGCCACATGTTTCTGGTTCATTTTATTAAGTAACGTGACATTTGGCAAGATTCGTTTTTGTTTCTGCCAAAGAATTTTAGAACTTGTTCTTGTTAATAGGCTTGTCTGCTCCGCTGAACTGTTTATTTATTTATGGCTGCAATAGAATAATTAAAAAAAAAAGCTGAGATATAAAAGAAAATAAGTTGGAGATGTAGTCTTGAGGCTTTACAAAGTAGCGTGTATATATTGTAGCCGAACCAATTATTGATCTTTTGTTTGGTTCCAAATATGTTGAATAGTAGAAGTCAACCGAAAACAGCTAAAAGGATATACAGGGCGCATTTCTGGAAGTATTGATGTATCTACCTTTCACTTTCCAGTGAAAGTTTTCGGCTGAGAAGATCCCTTCTTGCTCTTGGTTCTTATTTCCTCTATGTTGTATGGTCCCCAATCTTGCAGGTGGGCACAGCTGCAGTGAGAAACTCTGCGTTGAATCTCGTAAGATATTCTGTTTAATGAAAGGTTGGCCCTCCTGTAACTTTTCCGTTCCTTTTTTTTTCCTCAATTAACTAGTCTAAATTTAATCTCTTTTCTATCACACTTGGTACAGGTTATGCAAAATTTTGTCCTTTAATTGTTGAATCCACAAGGTTTACTTTTTGTTTCTTCTGTACCCATCCTGACGAGAAAATTAACCATTCCTTAGGCTGATGATAGTAATAAGGTAACAAAAACTGAAGTTTAGTAGCTTAAAAAAGTTGTGTTACATAACTTGAAGAAGCTAACAGCATTCCTTTATGCAGGGCAAGGGAGCAGTTTGCAGATATACGACTAACAATTCAATTCAATTTTCGCAAGTGAAAATAAAAATATGTTGCCTCGTAATATAAGGAAGGAATCAGCGGTGTCACTTTGCAAGCGTTCATATCTTCTTCTTCTTCTTCTTCCTTTTTTTGTCTGTATAGCAAGTAACTAAAGTTGGGATGTGATGGATACTCAGTAGGTGTTCACAGAAAAAGTAAAGCACAATTCTTGTGTATATATTCTTTCTCTGCCGTGGCTAATGATTTTACTGAAAAGCAGCTCGTCTGATCATTTTTCTTTGTGTTCTTTAGTTTTTAAAATTTGCCTTCTCAACGTAAAGCACAGAATTGAACAGAAACACTCACAACACATACTGACAAGTGAGAGTGAGAGAGAGGGGTGTTGGCCTCGGGGGTTTGTGCTCTTTCATGGACAATGTCAGGTCATTTTCCAGATAGCCCTTTGTCAAATTTACTCTCCTTCATAAAAATGCCTGACCTCGCCCTCCCCTTAGCTAGAGAGCCTGAGCTATGTACATAATAGAGGTGGACAATCCTATGAACAGAAGGGCAAAGGTATGGTTGAAATTTGTGAGCCCCAGGTCAAATTTTCAGATAAACTTTGGAAATTTGGTTGTTTAGGGATGCAACGTTCTTGACCAAACAACCCTATCCTCCCTCCCTACTTGTCAGAAACAAGAAATTTATGACATAGACGTGCAAGTTCAGACCAGACAATTTTGACAGGGAGGGACTAGAGTAGACTACTTACTTAAGTGGATATAATTTACTTAAGAAAGCGAAAACCATTGGAATTTCCAATGTCCATTATTTAAGAAAAACAGCTTCAGAAGTTGTCAGCCCCAGACTACTAGAAATCGTACACCATCTGTACTCTCTCACACGCTTACGCCTCCAGCTTATTCAATTGGCTAATGGTTGCAAGCTTTGTTTCTTTCTTTTTTTATTGCTTTTTCCTTCTTCCATAAGACAAATTAAAGAGCGAAAGCGAAACAGTAAACGCAGTGCATCGAATCGAAGCAAACGGAGCTTTCGTTTTTAGGACATGTCACCGTCGCTCCTCACTCGCTAGCTTTCCGTGCCCACATGCCTGTCTTTTCACAAATTCCTCTTTTAATCTCCGTCTAGGAGCGTCATCAACACTTCTCCAATCAATTCACATCGTGTTCCACACGCTCGCTTCAAATGATTCTTCGCAGATAAATCCTTTTAATTTTTGTGTTAGCAAACACGTGGCGCTCTGGTGGGGGACGTGAAGTGGGTCACTAGGACAATGCTTTAGCCCCACAAGTTGTACCAAGTGGCATCAACTTCTGCCTGTCTCTGTCTACCTGGAAATACATACTACAAAACATAAATGACGTGAGGATAATTTCGACTAAATAGGTTGCAACGGGGATTGAAATCAGATCTTTTATCTAGTTTTATTTTGTCTTATTCTGTTTTATAGAATATCAGTCATTTATTTTACGAAATTTACGCAGGTCTCATGTGAACTCCACATAAATAAATAATTGAGATTTATTGGATATAATAAAACACCATAATATTGAACAGAAGATCTGCACTCATAGCGATTAGCTCAGGAAAACAAAAATGGACAGAAATGCCCAAGCCATGAAAGTGTCAAATCAGAACAGTCAGACCGTTCCATGAAATCACAGCTACAGCCAACAGCTGTTTAAGAGGGGCCTGGCTGAGGATGAAAAGAAAAACGCGCGTTCAACAACTTAAGATAAGTGAAAAGCTTTTCCTTGTCCAGAATTTCGGGATATATTCAGAACTTCATTTTACCCTTTGCTTCTTTTGTATGTTGTAAATTGTTGTGATTAAAATTAACTTCCTCACGTCCCATCCGTAATCACTAAACCAACGCTTCCATTCTATCGCAAGAACTTGATTTGGACAGACTAAGTTTGATGCACGAAAGTTAAAGAGAATAGTATCTGAATGATAGGTTGCATGTAGCTGCACAGTGAAGCAACGTAAATAATCGAACGAACTAGATTTGAAACGGCAATCTTTGTACGTTTATGGGTCCTAAGAATCCCATAAAGCCTGAAACCAGACAGATGTGACATTTGTCAAGCGGCTTTTCTCCATGGGGACCCGGAAATTGTCACCTGCCAGACTGCCACTCTTCTTCTTCTTCTTCTTCTTCTTCTTCTTCTTCTTCTTCTTCTTCTTCTTCTGCGTCCTTTGCTTATCATTATTTACGACAAGAAATGCAACAACTGTGAGCTTGGATGTCTATTTCCTATGATTGATATTTGTACAAGTTCAATATATTCCAAGGTTTAATATCTTTATTAGCTTACTCAACACACATGCACGCAATATTTATCTTCAAAGTATGCCTCTTGTATACATGAGTAAACAGACTATATTTGAATATGGCAGGCTTTATGTTACATAATCTGTTTCCTAATTATTCAGGTTTTCGTATCTGGGTTTTTTTTTTTAGTATTGGAGGAACAATCATCAAGCCAGAAAACATATCCGATGTTTGTGGCCGGCCTTTCATAGACCCAATCTAGGATTCTAAACCTACGTTTAACAAAAGGTAGTTGCGATTGTTTCTCTCCAGGGAACATGATTGAATTTTTTTCCGCATAAGAAAATGAATGAGACAAGATTTCATCAGTCTGCGAGATGGATATGGTTCGTGAACCAATGTGATCGCTTGCTAGTCATTAAAACCTAAAACTGAATATTCTTACAATCGTTTAAATGTTAAATATGGTCATAAACCCTACCAGGGCATCAATGCATTGATACGAGTAAAGGGTAACAAAATTCACTACATTATCGTTGTGGAAAGGAATACATTTTCATCAAAAAGAGTTAAAGTCTGCTGTCTGCAATAAAATAAACATAGGGGGGGACAAGAGATGCAAATGGGTATGGGAGATGGGGCTCTGGTTTCTGTTTCCTGAAGCAAACATTCAAAACTTTGAAAAGTAAAGGAAAACCAAGAAAGAAGCTAAAAAGAAAGTAGAGAAGAATGTGTAAGGCTCGACCTCCAAAAATCTATCAGCCAGCGTAATCTGAAACTTCATATTGTAGACGGAGTGGAAGAAGAACCCTACTATAAAACTCAATGGATGCATGTCACTTGACGTTATTATTAGTAGTAATTCAAATAATTATGAGTAATACTCTTGTAATTCATCAATATAAATATAATTTAATCCATCTTTGATTAAACTTATCTTTGAGATTTTAACCAAAACTTTCAAGTGAGTTAGAAAATTAATGAAAACCATAGACCATAGCTGAATAAATCAACCTTATCTTATACAAGTGTCAGTGGAAAATCTTGGGCCTGCAAAAGAAATTCCATCCGCCATATTCTGAACCTTATGGGCTTTTAGTTTTAGGATTCCATTTCTTCCACTTCCAAAGAGAATCGACCTGTACTAAACTAAAACTTTCTACAATTTCCCATGTTTTGTGCTTTTTGCTTTTTCCCCTTTCCGCTTCGCATCCAAAATGAAAACGGTAGATGGGTTAGGGTTAAAAAGAACACGCACTGGCCTCTTCTTCCCTAACTAACAGTAACATATGGACCATCCACGCGGCCTAAGGCATCTCTGGCAAGAGGACGAGTTTCCGTACCTACTTTGAAGATTTATGGTGTCATTTCCTTGTACATTTGACATATTGAAGTATTAAACTGATTAAAATAAACTATACGAATGGTCTTCAACGTGGCAAGCAGGGACTGGGTGTGTACCTGTAGAATAATAGAACGTCAGCCTCGGAAGCAAGCGCAGTCCTGCTGGCTGCTGCTTACGCTGGGACTGGGAAGAGGGAATTTCCTCCGTCAGGCGATGACCACATGACGTGATGGGACGACACCCAATTTGTGAAACTGCAAAAGCATCGCAATTTTTAACAGTTGGAGCAGAACAGAAGCATGAGTTGCAGGAAATTTGAAACCTGATGGGGTTGGCCGGAGATAAGGAAGGAAGCAGATCGTGCTCGTGTTGATTTACGAGCATTTTGATTTTAGGATAGGTTCTGAGTCTTCTGACACACACACACACACACAAACAACTTAAAACACTTCTCAGTTCTCAGCCTAAAATGATCATAACAGTCTTTACCTTTTTCAACCACCTTCATTTCATCGTCGTTGCTCACTGGAGGAAATTAGAAAAGAGGTGGGACTTGCGTGCAAAAGACACTTCTCTTCCCGAGGGGTAGGGTAGGGTAGGGGGTGATAGTCATATACAAAAGAACAAATGAAACAAGAAGCGTTATTAATTAGCTCCAGTTTTGCAGCTACATACCAAAATAAGCAATTGTTGTGTGCAAGTGATGTCACCAATTGGTTTTTACTTGTTAAACAAGTTGTTGTGTCAGTGGCAGTAATACTTATTAGAGATCAGCGAGTGACGGACGCACATGTATACACACACGAGGGCAATGGGCCCTTTCCTGGCTGTAACAAGATTAGTCAACATGCGGACAGACTCACTAATTTAGGTTGTTGTGATCTCATTTTATATAATGTTTGTTCTCTACATCCACCCTCTGCTTGGTTCTCTCAAGGTTAAATTAGTAAAATAAGATATACTAAGATATTTAGGATTAAATTAAAAAATAAAAAATATGACTAACAGTTAAAAAATTTGAAATTAAATTAAAAATTATTGAATAAAAATTAATTAATTAAATTTAGTTTATAAAAATTAACTTATTATTTAATAAATTAATCCATTTTTAATAATAAATAGGAATTAAAAATTTGAAAATTGAATAACAATGTAGACGGTAGTTAAATTGAGTTTCAATTCATCGTCCATCATTTGGCTTGATTACTGAGAGATTAGTGTATTTTGCTTCGAGGTTGTCTAATCGTTTGTACGAACTATGGCTGTGTGATTTGCACAGAACATCAAACTAGGGGCCCAAGCGATGGACAAGGAATCACAGACCGTATTCAATAAGCCCATTTGCTACTTGAATTAGAAGGAAATACTACAGGACCGTAGCAATCCATTTCATCGCTGATATAACAGACCATGACGTGCAAACTACACCTGTGACCTGTACATTGCTTGAAGTAGGCCGGATTAATTTCAAATGAACTTCTCAATTTTAATGTATGATAAATAAAAATTTTATATTTATTTTCACAATTATATTACTATCAATAAATAAAAAAATTTACAAAGTATTTCAAAATACGGATATAATTTATTATAATAATATTCATAAATTATCAATTGTAGCTCATCCTTAAAAGGTGATGTCTTTAATTTTTATATTTAATGTATAATCCCTTCAGCCTTTTTGAGTATAAGTTTTGAATTTGATATAATCTAATTTCAATTCTTAAAACTTTTGAACATAATTTTTTAAATCTAAAGTTAACTCTTGAACTTATTCTTAAACTCTGGGGTGGACTCCGGTTTGAGGTTGACATAGGAGTAGGGTTATCGACGCGTGCTGCTGGAAGTGGACTCCCTCGAAGTTATTAATATTCTTTCATCTTCAATTCAAGTTTTGACTGAGCATTTTTTTTTTGCTGACAGATATTCGTGAATTGATTCGTCGGGAGTGGGCAGTACAAATTGAGCATACGCCTCGCGAAGGGAATCAATGTGCGGATCACTTGGCCTCTCTAGCTTCGGTCGCAGCACTAGGACTGCATATTCTTCGGGAGCTGCCCTGGAGCCTTTTGGAAGCACTCCACCACGACATGCACAGAACTCTTTATCATCGATCCCTTCGTAGCGATTTCAACTATCGGAGCTAGTCTCTCTGATTTTACTTTCTTTTGCAAACAAAAAAAAAATCAATTTAATGGACTGGATCAACTTTACAGGTGTACAACAAAGCTTTATCACGACTTCATTCACTGGGCTAACCCAAAACATGCAGGTAATAACAAGAGGCATATCATGATATAAGCAAAAGTAAACCCAAACTCTAAAACATTAACACATACGCAGATTCCTATTCCTCCAACATA
>JANZXV010000004.1:10877944-10891474 GCA_027576455.1 Erythroxylum roigii | reverse complement strand
ATAAAGGGAGAGAGAATTCGTAGAATAAGGACAGAATAATTTGTAGGTAAATTGTTATCCTTTCATTCAGTGCTCAACGGCCGTATATAGACAAATGTTTTTAACACTCAACAACGCAAGAGAAAAAATACAATTGAAAACAATTCTAACCGTTTCACAGGCAGACAAATAAGTAAAAAGACTAGAATGTCCCTTAGAATTAATTGACTCATATCGTTACTAGACTGATTTGCTTCTTTTTATTGTTTTCAAGGCCCCTGTCAGAATTTACCATCGATACAGCCAGCCACTGTGATTTATAGTGCGCAGCCAGCTCCCAATATTGTTAACGCAATGAACATCCTCCAAAAATAAAGCGCTTACAATAAAAGCCCAAAGGAAATAACGGAGAGCTAAACATGACGGCCCATGACGAGGAACAAAAACCCTCTAAACCTTAATCAAGAACCAGCAAAATAAAAAAAACCTTAAGGAAATGGAGGACGCTCTAAATGAAGGAGAAAATAACAAAGAAATTGAGGTGGCCCCGGCTCTCATTGCGGTCCACCCCACCCAGGATTCTGTTGCAGTCGCCGTCGGATCGGACCTACGCGTCTTCGACCTCCGGTGAGCAATCTCTTCGCAACATTGACTGTGTTTTTTTTTTTTTACCACAAACATTATATGATCTCGTTACGCGGAATGTTCTTTTTCTCTTCGTGTTTGAGGCTTAAGGAACCTTTTGTAGACTTAATTTCTCTTGTCCAAGAATTGGATGTTTGATTAATTTTATATTCCGAGTTTTGTTAGAGAGGGCTGTGGGGTTCATCTTACGGATGATTCTGTTGAGCCTTTCCACAAGAATTCTATAAGAGCAATTCGGTATGGCGCAAACGGGAAGTACTTTGTATCAGCCGGTGATGATAAGCTTGTAAAGATATGGTCTACAAATACTTGGCGCTGCATTTCTTCAGTGTAAGTTTTTGTCAAATTTTTACCATGCTTTTTATGATGCTAGGAAATGGATTTAGACATTAAGTAAAAGGGTTTCATTATAATTATATAAAAATTGTTCAATGATCAACTAACTTTTTAACAGTCTCAGTTGAGACCTTCTGTGTAAGTTGGTTACTCATAGTTTGGACACAGATCATGCAAGGATAATAAAAAGGAAAATGAAGTCTTATCCCCAAATAATTTAGGATTACATGCTTATATACATTTTAGAGAAGGAGAAAAATAAGAAACAATTTCTAGGGATTAATCTCCTAGGATTCCACACTCTCCTAGGAAGTGAAAATAGTCTCTTAGGATTCTATATTCTCCTAGGAAAAGAGAAAAATCCCTTAGCATCCCACAACTTTTAAAATACTGAGAAATTGACTTTTCTAAAATTGTATGCAGCTAATATACAAATTAAAACCCTTTGTCACACTCCCCTTCAAGTTGGTGAATAAGGATTTGTCATTTCCAGCTTGCCAATGATACTTTGAAATATTTGGGTACTCAACCCTTTGTAAGCACTTCTGCAATTTTCCCTTCAATTGGAATATAAGTCATACAAATTAACTTACATTCCAATTTTTCTTTAATAGAGGGCCTATCAATTTCAATATTTTTTGTTTAGTTATGTCGTACTAAATTATATGCAATATTTATCGCTAATTATTATCATGGTACAACGTCATTGGACCACTCCACCTTATCCGTAAGTCATCAAGTATAATCTTTCACCATAACAAATCATAAATTCCTAGTGCCATATATTTGAATTCCACCTCTACACTTGATAATGCCATAATATTATGCTTTTTGCTTCTCCGTGTTACAAGAATGCCACCCAAAATTGTACAATATCTGGGAGTATACCTTTTATTGATTGGTGATCCTGCATAATCTACATCAATATATGCTTCAACTGTTAACTCATTATTTCTTTAAGAATTCCTTTCCATGAAATTCCTTTCAAATAGTCTAGAATTCTACAAGTAGCAGGTAGATGAACTTCTTGGGGATCATGCATAAACTGGCTTATTACACTAACCGAATATGTTATATCTGGCCTTGCATGTGATAGATAAATGAGTTTTTTAACTAGACGTTGGTGCATCTCTCAATCAATAGAAGAACCTTCTTTAGTTTAACCAAGTTTATAGTTGGGATCTATAAGAGTTGGTGTTGGTTTACAAGCTAGTCTTCTTGTTTCTTTTATTAGATAATTACATATTTCTGCTGCGAGATGAAGATCCCCTATTTGGAATGAGTGCCTTCAATCCCTAGAAAATACTTTAAACTACCTAACTCCTTAATTTCAAACTCTCAATTAAACATTCCTTCAAAAATTGTCTCTCTTTTTTATCATTGCCAGTGACAGTTATATCACTAACATAAACTAGCAATGATGTAACTCCCCTTGAATTTGAATGTTTAACAAATAGTATATGATCACCTTGGCTTTGTTTGTATCCCACAGATATGCCAAACCATGCCTTTAGTGATTGCTTCAAACCATAAAAGCCTTTTTTTTTAACTTGTAAAGTTTATTACTTGCCATACTATCACCAAATCTAGGAGGAATATTGATGCAAAATACTTAAAAAGTCAATAAAAGAAGTAAAAGAGAAAAAATTAGTCAACCACAAACTTTAATTTGGTGGGATGAATGGTGAGAATTGAATTGAGAACAAAGACAGCAAAGACAACAAGGGATGAAATTTAAATTATGCTAAGATTCCTTATTAGATAGGAAGTAATAATAAGTTAGTATGTTATTCTAGTTGTAGATATTTTATCTTAGTTGTTTATGACTTAAACTTATAGAATTTTTATTAAAATATGATTTAAATTTGTTATGAACATTTTTTTTACTAGAACAAGAGTTCTAGAGACTTCTTGATAAACACGTGTGTACTCAACCCTTCAATAACAAGATATCCTGAATTTTTTAATAAGCTTGAGTTTTAGTTAGAAGGTGTGATGCTTTCTTTAAAGGGTGATTCTTAAACTCTAGGAGTGGTTCCTAGTTCCCTACCCTCCATTACTTGTTTACCTCACTGAAGTTCCAGTAACTTTTTCAACATACCCAGTGCACAAGGTTGCCCGTTTTGATTATTCGATGAAAGATGGAGGACAACAAAAACAAGAATTGCGATCACCAATCTTTATGGAGGGTCTGGGGAGGATCATGATGTACGCAACCTTCCCTTTGTAAAATCCAAAATTCCAGCAATATTAAAATTCTACCCTGAATTTTCAGTAATCAAACCTTAAAATTTTAGCTAATCCAAACTTGAAATTCCAACAAACTAAGCTGAAATTTAGATCTAAAATCTGATATTCCAGCAGCCTACGAACACTAAACAGCCCATACTTCCTAGTTTCTATGAATTTTATCCACTAATTAATATTTCTTCTATTTTTCCTACATAAAATATTTAAGGATATTTCTTTTTCAAAGTCGCCATAGAGAAATGCATTTTTTACATCAACAATGGTAATTCCCAATTGAAGTTAGCTGCCAAGGATAAAACGACTGCTACTTTTTTCATTTTTGCAATATGGATAAAGGTCTCAATGTAATCTAGTCTATATGTTTGATTGTATCCTAATAGCCATTGCTTTCACCTTATACTTGACAAAGATCCATTAGCCTTATACTTTAAGTTAATATCCATTTACATCCCACTAGTTTTTTCCCCCTCAACAATTCTACTATCTCTCAGGTTTTATTTTTTTCTAATGTATCCATCTCAACACTCTTGGCTTTCCTCCATTCTTCTTTGGATAATGCCTCGAATAAGGTCTAGCTATAGGAATAGTATTTAGGTTGATAAGGAAGGTTTTGTAGGAAGATGAAAATCTACGAAAGGATAAAGTGTGGGCTAAAGGATTTAAAAACCGCTTGGTACATTCTCTAGTTCCTTTTCTCAGAGAAATAGGCAACTCATTATTATCATCCCGGGTCTTAATTTCAGTGGATAGTTCAGATTGAAGGGCTTTAGGTAACTCACTTCATTTATTGGTGGATGATTTGGAGCAAATTCTTGTACTATCTTTGGGTCAGGACCGTCAGGTGGCCTTCTTGAGTACACCATCCCAAATCACCTTTTATCAATAGTAATATATATATCAAATTTATCATTCATCACAGATTCAATAGGATTAGGCTCCTTCTTTAACTTATTTACCCTAGGACTAAATGATGGTAGAGATGATAGATGGTGGAAAAGAGATGTCAAATGGATTTTCTAAGTTATTTCCTCTTTCTTTATCTTCTCTAGATATATAAACCTCTCATAAAGATAATTTTGGGAATAATAAAGTACATCTTTGATAAATGTTACATTAACAGATACATACATTTTCTTAGAAGGGGGATGATAATATTTATAGACCTTGTGACTGAGTGAGTATCCTAGGAAGATACATTTGACTACTATAGGCTCTAGTTTTTCCCTGTTAAAGACCATGAACGTGAACAAATGCAATACAATCAAAAATCCTAGGCATACGAATGTTAGAAGTTTTGACATTTGAATAAAAGTGAGAAAGACATGTCAGAGGAGTTTTGGAACCTAAGATACGTGATGGCATCCTATTGATCATGTATGCATATGCGAGAACAACTTCTCCCCAATACTATTTTGGTACACTATGACAGCATAGGAGTGCTCTAGTGATGTTTAAAATATAACTTCTTTTCCATTCAGCCACTCCATTATGCTATGTTGTATAGTTACAAGATGATTCATGAAGAATGCCTTCTTTTTGAAAGTGTGATAATAAATTTCGGACAAATTGATTTTGTCCCGTATAATGAAAACTAGGGACAAAGTTACTCGCATCTAATTTATTTTTAACAAGAAAATCATGTGATACGAGTGTCATCATCAATGAAAGATACAATCTTGCACTAGTGATATTAAGGATAGGAGGACCCCATATGTCACTATGAATTAAATAAAAAGAGGTAATTCTTTTATTGCTAATGGGAAAAGACACACGAGTGTGTTTGACAAACTCAGATAAATAAAACCCATCCCTTTCATTAGCAAGTCCAATCCTCTTCCCTGAATCTTGGTCCCAACATTCACAAAAAGAAGAGTACAAAATGGCTATGCAGTTTATGTATAGAAACAAGATTAGTGGATAACTTAAGAACATCTAGACAATTTTTAATAAGATTAATGGGGTAAGTTGTATGTCTCCTATGCCAATAATAGTTATAAGAAACCCATCAACCGCAATAACTTTTCTATTACTTGGACAACAAGTGTAATTTCTAAATTGATGGATGGGAATGTCACATAGTCTGCGGCGCTTGAATCTATTAACCATAAAGGATTTTTTTAGGCATTAAATCCAATGGAACAAGAATGGTTACTTGAGAGAGCTAATGAACTCACGTGAGATGTTTTATTTATTTGATCCAATATCTTTTTAAGCTTTTCAATATCTTCATTGCTGAATTCCCTCAATTCCTACAGCTTTTCTTGATTATTTTGAGTGATGTGGCCTGAACTCTCATGGTCCGTACTTTTGTTTGACACTTCGGCTGACATTTTTTTGGTAATTTACGCATTAATATTCAATGCTAAATTTTCTACTGTTTGTGGTTCAAGCATCACAGTCTGTCAACTTTCTTCAGCTCTGCTGATTGAGATTGTCTCATATAGTGATGGGATTTCTTCTTTTCCCAAAACTTGAACCCTTATCTAATCAAACTCAGGATTCAGTTCTACAAGAGAATTATACACTATCTTTTTAAATAAAATTTTTTATTTGAGCAGAACATTGACTACACTGCAGCTCAGCAGTCTTGTAGTAGTCCAATCCCTGCCACTAACTTTACAATAGATTGGCATATTCTGTGACTGATTTTCCTCATCTTATTGTTCTGATTTTTACTTTTATTTCATACACCTGAGCAACATCCTCAACCTTGGAGTAAGTTTGTTGAATAGCCTCCCAAATCTCTTTTGCTATTGAGAGAAACATGCAGGCATTACTAATTTCAAGTGTTTTCGATTCTATAGCCACGACATAATAACAGAGTCCTTATCCCAAGATTCTAACCTAATTCTCCTTGCTTAGGGCTAAATCCTAATAGGTGACTCTATTTTGTTTTAACCTTAAGAATAGTTTTTACTAATTAAGACCACTTCAGATAGTTCTTGCCATTCAATCGATAAGTTGCTGAAATATTAGGAAGCCCACCTTTTGATTGAACATTTTTAGAATTTTGGGTGGGCTTTTGGACAGAATTAATTTCTGTGATTTTAGACATGTTTTTGTTATTAGAGTTTAAAGAAAAGAAATCGCAGCGATGAAAAGGTGTATGGTCTGGTTGGGAAAGTGCAGCAATGAAGGCTGCACAATGATTGGAGATTGCAGCAATGAACGCTACGAGAAATTGCAATTAAGGCTACAGAATTTTCCTTAGAAATCCTAAGGATCTGATTCCATGCCACAAAAAAAAGAGAAAATTAATTGTCTTATTCCTAAATGATTTAGGATTACATGCTTATGTACACTTTAGAGAAGGAGAAACATAAGAAACAATCTCTAAGAATTAATCTTTCAGGATTCCATACTCTCCTAGGCAATGAAAATAGTCTCCTAGAAAATGAGAACAATCTCTTAGAATCCCACAACCTTTGGAATATCTAGAAATTGATTTCTAAAATGGTTTACAGCTAATATACAACTTGAAACCCTTTCTCCACAGATCTGTTATGTATTCTTGCCATCTACTGATTGGATTAATTTGTGAAAATCAAATGTACATCTTAGATGGAGTCCTTTACTTTGTCATATCAGCAACTGCTATTTCTGATCCAGAGTGGATATCCAACTCTTCTATTTACTTAATTAGATTCTTGTCAATATTTGGAGTTCTTGAAGTATTTGCGTTGGGATTTCTCTCATAGTTGTTAGGATGACAGGTGTTCTGAAAAGAGAGTGAGTACAGTTGCTATAAGCAAGGATGGGCTGTATGTTTGTTTTGCTGACAAATTTGGAGTTGTATGGGTTGTGGATCTTCATGGAATTGATGGAAGTGAGGCTTCAGTGAATAAGAAGGCTGCACCATTGCTTGCACATTATTGCAGCATCATTACAAGCCTTGTGAGTAATCTCAGCTCTAGATTTTCCCAATAAGTTCTGAGGCATTTATTTTGGAAATGAACTCTTATGCATTGTTCTACAATATTGTTATCTTTATTCAGTAACCTTACTCGTAAGTGCTTTTGCAGGAATTTTCCCCGGATGGAAGGTTTATTCTTAGCGCAGACAGAGATTTTAAGATTCGAGTAATTCAGTTTTCTTGTCCAGTGAATGAGCTGAATGTCTAGATGTTTGTCTCCTGTCTATCTCATTAGTTCTTATGACAGGTCACTGTGTTTCCAAAGAATCCTTTAGATGGAGCTCATGAGATTCAGAGCTTTTGTCTTGGGCATTCCGAGTGAGTTTTAACCGTTATTTATGTGATAGTTTATACTTATAATGGCATAAAAGACGAAATTGCAATTATGGACCTGCAAGTATGATGCATTTCAATATCATGGATCAAATCACAGGTTTGTTTCCTGCCTTGCATTTATTTGCACTGTAGATTACCCCCAGGGGTTTCTTCTGTCTGGCAGTGGCGATTCAACAGTAAGCATTCTTAAGATTCCAACTTAGCATGGTTAAGGGAATGAACTTCATTTATGTGAAGTGTGGATGAAAAGTTGATTGGCAGTACTATACAGGTTCGCTTGTGGGAAATTGACTCTGGATCCCTCCTTCATACTTGTGAAGTTGGTCATAAGGTATCTCATTGTTGTTAAATGGTCCCTGTATTTCTTGTGTATCAAGTATCACCTTGTTGCAATTCACGATGGATTTAACTCAAGTATGGATGTACTTTCAGAAAGTTGCAGTTGTTTTTTTCTTTAGCTCATTTCACTTGTTTACTGTTAGGCAGGGCACTTAGGCTCTAATGGCAGTAAAGAGGATTGTTCTGCTGTCATTGATCTGTGCACCATCCCAGATCATAATATTGTTGCTGTGGCCATTCAAAGGCAAGTTCTCAAACTTCAAAACTTATTTTCACTCTGATTAGGTCCTTTTTTAATGCACATTCATGATACATCTATCATTTTCTCTTTTAGCTTGCAAGGAATAATGATATTGAGCTGTGATCTTTCCTCTCAGAGTCTTAATATTGCAAAGGTAAGGGACCTGATTTCTATAGGCGAATGAAGAACAGAAATTAACAACCTACAGATATTCAGAATGCCGATCACTTAATGGTCTGGCACTTTTAAGAGATTACTTTACATTATCAATTCAGTCTTCATTATTTATTCCACTTGACCTGGAAATTTTGCAAGGTGGCTACGATCAATGATCAGTCATAATTAAGAAGCTTCCTAGATTCAAGTTTCTGCTATAAAGTGGAATACTTGTGTCCTGAAAAAACTTGATGATGAAAAATTCGCACGATTAGATATATCTCTAGGGACCTGTGTTTTCATCCGGTTTCATTCTTGTAGGTGGTTTCTACTGGTGGAGAAAACTACATTCCTACAAGTTTTGCTTGTAGCTGTTCTGGAGAGCTGTTGTGGACGATAACCGGTGTCTCTAAATTCCATGGTTCTGATTATAATTCTTTGGCCCGTTTGAGGGTTCTTTCCGGATTCAACACGAGCAATGCCAATTCTGCTGAACAGAAAGTGATTGTCTTAGCTGATAATGAAGTACCTGGGGCAGAGAAATTGCTTCACAAGTTGCAAGGAAGCGTCTTCATTAAGGAAGATGTTTTTGTAGCAGCGGCTGAAGCTGTAAAAACAGCAATGTGCAACTTGTTAATAAAGAAGCAGTACTCAGCTGATAGAAGAGAATTTAGAAAAAGAACTAGGAATGATAAGAAAACCAAACAATGATAAGGTCTTAACAATGGCATAATCATAATTGGGGACACTGGAGCTTGTAATGTTGTGTGTTAATTTTGGCGGCCATGAACTTCTGTTATTGCACTCTACAAGAAAGTGAGTGTGCCAGCATAGCGTACTGGGAAAGTTTATTGATTATGAGAACAGTCATGCTTTCCTATAATTACAGAAGTCACTAATTTTGTGGAACTGATGAATCAATCTTGAATTGAAGATTAGTATGAGAGGCAATGATCGGTATTCAAGGATCCTGAAATGGCTGTTCAGCACATGGTTGTGACGGTTTTCTTGCAGTAGCCCCACATTAGTGTCTGAGATCTGAGTCGGACGTTAGTGTATTATCTGTGGCCTGTGGCCAAGTTGGTAAGATCATAGTCTAATGCCGGCTGAGCTGTGTTGGACGCGTTATGAATATAGCAGCTGGGAATTGGGATTTTGTGTTACGCTTTTTGACGTTCGCTTAGGTTTAGCCATTTGCTCTGAGTAATTTCTTCCTTCTGAGTGGCAAGCACTTTCTTGTTAATCTGATATTACCAAGCTATGACTGGACAAGCAGACAAAACGTCACCACGAGCGTGAAGTGCCTACTTGTATCCAATTGTTGTTTAGCATGTTTCTATATCAATTCGGCTGTCACGTCTCTAGTTGTCCCAGCTACTACTCTACCTCATCATGTCCAAGGTGACCAAGCTTATTAAAGTCTTAATTACTTGTCTTGTCTGTTACCATCTGTTAAAGTGATCAAAAGGATAAGTCTTACTGATTGCCCTTCCACTTGTCTTGTTTCTGAAGTGATTTGCAACTTTGGATGCATATGCCATTTTCGTCATGTTTCATTATAAAAATAGACCTGTTTGTCCAACCTTTGTTTTATAATTTATACTGATTTGGACGCCTACAAAACAAACTGAATTTTTCATAAACTATTACTTTCTTGCGAAATCTTGAGAGTGAAACTATCGGCCTCCTTTGACATCTATCACAGGACTAAACTATTACGTTTGACACATTGCTTTATGAAAGGGACGTCCATTTGGATTGATGGAGACAGTGGGGACATTTAGCAATGAAGCCTACTGAAGAAACCAAATAGGTTAGACAACAATTATTCAGCTCCCTGTAGTGGTGTTGCCGTATGGCATTTAACTACAATCCATATCCCGTAGGGTAGGTCTACTGGGGTTTGGTTGGAAGGCTGTGTGCCCATTGTCATAATGAACGTCATTAGAGACTTCAGACCTATGCAACCCATGAAACTTTTTGGTTTCAGTAATAAAGACATGAACCAATCTGAAAGAAAAAGGAGAAGCCACTTTAATGAAGAGTCACCAATTTCATCTTTATATAACTTTTTGGAGCATGTCGAGATTAAAAGAAAAGAAAAAGATGATCATGCCTATCCACTAGGCCAAAGCATCTTTTCTCAAGAATTGTAATTTAGAAACTGAATTGATGCTTTGAAAAGCAAGAGGACACCCTTGGTCGGACAGATGCGCCATTAACAGAAGCGATACGTTTTGAAGGATGATAAATGATAAATCAGTTGGGGACAAGGAAATGAAACCATGTTGCACCGTGTTGATTGCATGGTTTGAACAATTGGACCGTGCACAATTACCGGATCGTTCGTTTAATGGTTATCAAGATGCTAAAAACATTATGTGTTAGACATTTTTATCCTTGGGGACATTTCTTTCTTTTTCCTATTAAGTGAACAACTATTAATTGTAAATTTGACACTTTTTAAATAAATTATTAGTTAAGGTACATAATTTGATCCAAATAAGAGTAATAAGGTGACCCAATAAATGATCTAGATTAATGGATCGAAGTTCGGGTAAAAAATGAATAATTTTTAGTGTAGACCTGGTACATATCGGCCTTTTGATGGGAAAGTCCGATATAGAAGCTATATAAAGGTTAAGGTCTCTTACAGTTGCTTATATCAATCGTAAGCATACGTTTCTCTGATCTGTTAAGAGAGCTTACGTATTGAGAAAATTATAGAAAAGCCTAAACCGAGTGTCGGTGAACAACTTCCTCAATTGTCCCAGGAAGATCGGAGCTTGTTTCAGCATCAAAAACTGCTTCAGAACTCTGAATGGAACCGAATCAGGTATTTCATAATTCCTTTGTTTTTACACTTTCATGTATGATCCTAAGTACGTAATAAGGTTTGTACTACGTATTACACCTAGTATCAGAGTAGTTACATGATCGGGTTGACGGAAACAAAGATTTTTTCGGTTTCCATTCATTATGGTTTTCTTCAGTTTTTGATTCGTTTTTTGTTTTTTTTAACGTACATAATTATGTAAAAGTGGTATATATAAGGCTAGCTATGAAAAATGGGTAGAAAACAAGCCAAAAAGAGTGAAAAATAGCATCCCAGGATGTCGAAAATCGACCTCCTCATCAAAGGGCGACACAATGTTCGGTGCGTGCGATAACTTGCCCGACGTTGCTACAATAGCTGAGGGAGACGGCTGGCACGCCAATCATGTGTCGTCAAGTGGCACCACGCGTAAGCGGACGCGTGCATCGCATGCACCTCACATGACGCACTCTCCCACGAGCGTGGAACCACGGGTGAGTGTGTGCCGCATCTGGCTTGACATGTGAACAACTGAGACGCACGCATTGTACAGTGACCGCGCGTCTGTCCACGCACGTCATGACATCATCAAGCAAAAAAGAAGGAAAAATTTTAAAATTCCTGTAAAGGTACCCCAGGTCCTTTTGGGTCAGTTTTTGAGTTTATGGAAATTTTAAAGTGGGTTTTTTCAAATTTTTAGCTTTATTATGTTGGTAATTGAATTCCCGAAAAGTTTTTAAAGCTAATTTTGAGTGCATTTTCATACTCCGAATTGCACATGATGGAGATACTTAAAGTTTTGTCTTGTGCGGTAGGTTCGGTATTCGGGAAAGTACGATAGACACTCTCATTTAGATTTTTTATTTATAAAAGTCTCAAATAAAATTTAAAGACAATGTTTTAAGTGTTAGTATGTGATTACTTAATTATGAATCTAGTTTTTTCATTTATAACCGATGTTCATATACATTGTGTCCATATAGAATATGAGGATGATATAAAGTTGTATCCCTTGTGTTTGTGGACTTTTTAGGGTACTGATGAGAATGCAATCACCAAAGTGGCCTTTCAAGTCAGTATTTTGGATTGTTCTGCTCACATGTTGGGGATGTCTCTGACCTTATGTTTGGTTATTCTGCTCAAAGGTGTTGGCCTTATATAGAGTTTTGAGATGTTAATAAAGGCATTAAATACAGGAAAGCTGTTACTAAATGATCTATGCACCCAAAGGTGGTAGTATCATGAGAGTTGATGGTTTGTACTCTGATCGCCTTTATGTGAGGATCTAATTACATATATCATGTATTCAGCCCAAACGTGTTTCATAATATGTGTGATCAAATTCTCAATAGAGATATAGTTTTAATGCTTTAAGTATTGTTGTTGTCCTGCATTTATACTGATTTTTACATTGTCTTTTATTTTTCAGCCAACAACAATGCTGTCAATATTGAAACCTTAAATGGTTTCAACTTCAAGAAGTGGAAGGACGTGGAGTTTGCATTGGAGATGGCAGATGTCAGCGTGGCCATGCACATAGAGAGGCCTCCCCTACTTACAGATGTCAGCTCGGAAGCTGACAGAGCAGCGATGGCAACTTGGGAAAGGTCACATAGGATGTGCTATTTGACCATTAAGAGGTCAATACTTGATCACCTGTTAAGTGAATTGGAGGACATGACCGTAGCGCGGGAGTTCATGGATAGTATATCCCAGAGATACAAGGTCTCTTCTCATGCTAAGCAGAACGCCTTGATCAAGGAACTATTCTCCATGAGGTACACTAGAAAGGGAGGCATTTAGGAGTATATCATCCGGATGGTGCATCTTCGGAACAGGTTGAAGGCACTAGATATATTGATCACTGACTCGCTTATAGTGCATCAAGCACTAAACACTCTTCCTCAGAAGTTTGAGATGTTGGCTACCTCCTACATCTCACAAGATGAGGCTTGGGACATTAATGCCTTGATTTCCCGGTGTGCTGCAATAGAGGAGAAGATCGGGAGCTCTCCTCATACTGCTATATTTGCAGCTGCGAAGGGTTAGGGGAAAGCTGAACCCCAATAACCTAAGGGTAAGGGTAAGAAACCCAAACCCTCTCCTCCGATTCAGAGTGGGAAAACTAGCATTGCGAAGGGCCCACGTGACCTTAAAAGTATGGGATGCTTCTTCTGTAAGAAGAAGGGACATAGGAAGTTTGATTGCCCGAAGTAAAAGCTATAGAAGGTCAAGCAGGAACTGTCAGGTAACTCCTAAGCCTTTATGATTTATGAATCCAATATAGCCATAACCACATCAAGTTCTTGGTGGTTAGATAGTGGAGTTTCTAACCATGTTACTTCCATAATGCAGGGGTTCAGATTTAGGAGAAGGCTAACTAAGGGAGAGGAGAAGCTGATGGTTGGCAACAATTAAGAGGTGGATGTTTTATATGTAGGAGATGTAGGATTAAACCTCGATACGCATCTGTTGAAACTGCAGCATCCATAGTAGCTGCATCCCCAGAAGAATCCTCCT
>JANZXV010000004.1:10863411-10877844 GCA_027576455.1 Erythroxylum roigii | reverse complement strand
AGACTGTCCAGTCTGAATCTTCGGAGGGCGTTTGGATTTCTTACCTTTACCCTTAGACTGTTGGTGGGTTTGCCTTTCCCTTACCTTTGGTAGCTACATACAGAGCTGTATAAGGAGAACTCTTAATCTTCTTCTCTGCTACAATATACTGGGAAATTAAGGCATTGATATCCTAAGTCTCAACTTGAGAGATGTATAACATCGCCAACATCTCAAACTCTCGTGGGAGAGTATTAAGTGCCTGTTGCACTATGAGTGTGTCAGGAATGGGTACATCCAGTGCCTTCAGTTTACTCTGAAAGTAAACAATCCAGATGATATACTCTCTAACGCCTCCTTCTCTTGTGTATCTCATGGAGAATAACTCTTTAATCAAGGTGCTCTGCTCCGCATGGGAAGACACCTTATACCTCTAGAAAATACTATCCATACACTCTTTTGTTATGATTGTGTCCAGTAATTCACTTAGCAAATGATCCAGGATCAACCTCTTGATGGTCAAATAACACATCCTATTTGACCGCTCCCAGATTGCCATAGCCGCCTTATCAGTTTTCGAGTTGGTATAAGTAATTGGAGAAGATCTCTCAACCAGCATCGCCATGTTGATGTCAGTCATCTCCTGGGCAAACTCAACCTCCTTCTTCCATTTCTTGAAATTGAAACCTGTCAATATCTTAATCGTGACAACATTGTTGTTTACAGAAAAGGTGACTGCAAAATAGAATATACAATGTAAAGATTAGCACAAATGCAGGATAACAACGATGCTAAAAGCATTAAAATAATATCTCTACCGAGAATCTGATCACACAAATTATGAAACACCTGTGAGCTTAATACATAATATATGCAATTAGACCTTCATATAAAAGCGATTAGAGTACAAACCATCATCTCTCATGACACTACCACCTGTGGGTGAATAGATCATTCGAGCAACAACTTTCCTCCATCTAATGCCTTTGTATATATCTCAAAATCTCATGTAAGACCAACATATGTGGGCCAAATAACCAAACATGAGACTAGAGACATCTCCAAACATGCAAGCGATACAATTCAGATACTGACTTGAAAGGCCACTGTAGTGACTACAATCTCGTCAGTACCTAAAAAGATCACAAACATAAGGAGTACATCTTTATGCTATCCTTATATTCTATGTGGGTGTGCTGTATGTGAAAATCAGCTATAAATGTAAAAAACCAAATGTATAGTCAAATAATCACATACTAGTGCTGAAAACATTGTCTTTAAACTTTATTTAAGACTTTTATTTCAAAAAATCTCAATCAGAGTGACTATCATGCTTTCCCGAATATCGAACCTACCACATGAGACATGAAACCTTAAATATCGCCCTTATGTACAGTTCGAAACACGAAAATTCGCTTTAAAAAGCTTTAAAAACTTTTCCGGAATCAAATTACCAACGTAATTAATCCATAAAATTGAAAATATCACTTAAAAAATTATCTCGACCTAGAAATTGACCCAAAAGGACCTGGGGCACCCTTATGGGAATTCTAAAAAATTTCTTTTCTTTTTGGGTGTTGATGTCAATAGCACTATAACGCTAACGTCAACCTGACGTCACCACTGCGCGTGGGCCGGAGGTGCATGTAGTGCACGAACACATGGTGGACGTGCTCCAGAAACATCTCGCGGGTGTAGCACACGTGCCCCACGCGCACAGCTACTTATACAAGCGCCACTACACACAAACGAGCCTCTACTGTATGGCGTGTGCAATGCACGCGTCACCACGTGTCCTCATCCTGGCCCGTTTTTAACCGGTTTCTCATGGCTAGCCTCATGTACTCTACTTTCACTCTATCATACACGTGAAAAAACTGAAAAACGTATGAAAATAACTGAAAACCCTAAAGGATGAAAATTGAAAAAACCTTCATTTTCAACCACCCGATCACGTAACCGCTCTGATACCACATGTAACACATAACATGAACCTTCTCACGTGTCTCGGATTGTTCATGAAAGGGAAATAAAAGAAGGAAATGTGGAATACCTTATTTTAGTTCCATTCCAAATTCTGAGGGAATTTTCGTGGCCAAAACGAGCTCCAATCTTCCGAGACCTTCACGAGAATCGTTCACTGACTTGTGGTTAATGTCTTTCTACAGTTTTTTCAAAACGTAAGTGCTCTTAACGGATTAGAGAATTCGTATGCTTACGAATGATATTAGCAACTGTAGGAGACCTTAATCTTTATTTATAGCTTCCATATCGGGCTTCCCCATCACAGGCTCGATATGGGTCCGGTCTATACTAATCGAGATTTATTTTCCTTCTAGCTTTCGACCCATTGATTTAGATTATTTATTGGGCCAATTTGATACTTTTAACTGAATCAAATTACGTAACTTAACCGATAAGTTATTAAAAAATAAAAAAATACAATTAATAGTTGTTCAACTTATTGAAATGTATAAATTATCTAACATTGTGGACTCTGATACATTTAAGGCTCTTAAGGTTCTATTATCGGGACCTATAAAAGGGTGTGCACTAAGTTTATACATTTAATGGGATCAGGACAGAAACCTCAAATGCCAATTAGAGTTCACTTACGTGAAAAAGAAGACAAGTCATTACCACAAACCACCTTGACCATCTTTAGGAGCTGCAATTATCTCAGTAACGTACCTTTTCATGGGAATTCAAGTAATCGACCGCTCGTTCTCTAACTAGGAATGTGTGTTCATCCATTTCATGTTGGGTGGGCCCCTGGAGACAGAAGTAGTTCATGCATAAGGTATAAGGAAACTGAAGAAATGACAAAGTCGATAAAGACACAAGGTTAGTAGCAAATCACTTACTTTCCCTACCAAAGTTCCTCTTCGGTCGTTTGTCCTTGACCACACTTTTTGTCTCTTGGTGACCTGTCAATCTTTGCCTAGAAAGAGTTGCTAGCGCACCAGCTAATGTTATGAACGAACCCTTCTTATACTTAATGGCTTGCTCGTACAACTTTATGCATCATCAGAATAGTTATTTTTGTTGGACAATTTTGTCCTTCCCTATAATATTGGACAACTATTAATTTTATGTTTTGATTTTTCACTAGCTTATCGGTTAAGTTACATAATTTGATCCAGAAAAAGGTAATAAATTAGCCCAACAAATGATCTAAATTAATGAGCCGAAGTCCGGAAGCAAAATGGATCCCGATTGTTGTGGGCCGAACCTATATCGAGCTTGTGATAGAGAAGCCCGATAGGGAAGCTATATATAAAGGTTAAGGTCTCCTGTAGTTTCTTATGTAATTCGTAAGGATATGGATCCTCTGACCTATTAAGAGCGCTTACGTATTAAGAAAATTGTAGAAAGACATTAACCGAGTCTTTATGAACGTTTTTCGAGAAGGTCCCAAGAGATTGGAGCTCATTTAGGCCTCGAAAACTACTTCAGAACATCAAATATGGAACCGAAATTAGGTATTCCACATTTCCTTCATTTTTCACCCTTTTACACGCAATAAGGTCTAGCTTACGTGTTACACGTGGTATCAAAGCGGTTACGTGATCGGGTTGTGAGAAACGAAAGTTTTTTGGTTTTCATTCATTTGGTTTTCATCAATTTTTGATTTGTTTTTTGGTTTTTTACATATATAATTACGTAAAAGTGGTATATATAAGATTAGCTATAAAAAACGGGTCGAAAACAGGCCAAAAAGAGCGAAAAATTAATCCTAGGTCACCAGAAATTGCCCTCCCCGTCGGAGCGCGTGCAACTTCACGCGTTAAGGGATGCTTGTGGTTCGTGCATTAAAAGATGCTCAAATGACGCGCTCTCCCACGAGCACGAAATAGTTGGCGCATGTATTGAACACGCCCGCATCAGTTCCAACATGTGGATGGACAGGATGGGGACACGTGTCAGTGTGTGCAACACATGCGCCATACAGCACAGGTGCGTATGCGTGTGTGGGACCCGCGCCAGATTTTGGATACATATGCATGTGATTAATTGATTATGCATTTGCTTTTTGCATTTATAACTGATTTTCACATACATTATGCCCATATAGAATGTGAAGGTGACATAAGGATGTATCCGTTGTGTTTGTGGACTCTCTAGGGTACTGATGAGAATGTAGTCACCAAAGTGACCTTTCAAGTCAGTATTTTGGATTGTTCTGCTCACATGTTGGGGGATGGCCTTGACCTTATGTTTGGTTATTTTGCCCAAAGGTGTTGGCCTAAGATTTTGAGATGTTTATAAAGGCATTAGGTGGAGGAACGTCGTTGCTTAAATGATCTATTCACCTAAAGGTGGTAGTATCATGAGAGTTGATGGTTTGTATTCTGACCGCTTTTATGTAGGGGTCTAATTATACATATTATGTATTCAGCCCAAAGGTGTTTCATAATATGTGTGATCGGATTCTCAATATAAATACTGCTTTAACGCTTTAAGTATCGTTGTTATCCTGCATTTATACTGAACTTTACATTATCTTTTCCATTTTACAGTCACCTTTTCTGTAAACAACAATGCTATCACAATTGAGACCTTAAATGGTTTCAATTTCAAGAAGTGGAAGAAGGATGTGGAGTTTGCACTGGAGATGGTTGATGTCAGTATGGCGGTGCACATCGAGAGACCTTCTCCACTTACAGATATCAGCTCAAAAGCTGATAAAGCAGCTATGGCGATCTGGAAGCGGTCAAATAGGATGTGCTATTTGACCATCAAGAGGTCGATCCCAGATCATCTACTGAGTGGATTACCGAATACGACTATAACGAAGGAGTTTATGGATGACATTTCCCAGAGATACCAGGTGTCTTCTTGTGCGGAGCAAAGCACTTGATTAAGGAGCTATTCTCCATGAAGTATAAAGGAGAAGGAGGTGTTCAAGAGTACATTATCAGGATGGTACACCTTCAAACTAGACTGAAGGCACTTGATGTACCAATTCCTGATAATATCATAGTACATCACGCACTAAATACTCTCCCTCTGGAGTTTGATATGTTGGCTACCTCCTATATCTCTCAAGATGAGGCCTGGGACATCAATGCTTTGATTTCTCGGTGTGCTGCACCAGAGGAGAAGATTAAAAGTTCTCCTCATACAGCCATGTTTGCAGCTGCCAAAGGTAAGGGGAAGGCTAAGCTCCAACTACCTAAGGGTAAGGGTAAGAAACCCAAGCCCTCTCCAAAGATTCAGACTGGACAGTCCAGCATTGCTAAGGGGCCACATGACCTAAAAGGTATGAGGTGCTTCTTATGTAAGAAGAAGGGCATAGAAAGTCTGATTGCGAGAAGTATAAGTGTGGAAGGTTAAGCAGGAACTTTCAGGTAACTCCTCGGCCTATATGATTCATGAATCCAATGTAGCTATAACCACATCAAGTTCTTGGTGGTTAGATAGTGGAGCTTCTAACCATGTTGCTTCTATAATGTAGGGGTTCAAATCCACGAGAAGGTCGACTAAAAGAGATGAGAAGCTGATGGTTGGCAACAATGATGAGGTGGATGTTTTATATGTAGGAGATGTAGGATTAAACCTCAATACGGGGTTTATATTAGTTTTACGAGACACATTTTATATACCGTCTTTTAGACAGAACTTGATCTCTATATCAGTTTTGGATAAAGAAGGTTATCGTTTTGTATTTAATACTTTAGTTGTAAATATTTCTATCAGTACAAGACATATTGGAACTGCCCTCTTATCGTACGAATTATATACAATGTGTCTTACTCCTAACGAAATGTATGCTTCTTCTTATGTTGCCGAACCTATTAATTGAAAGAGAGCCTTCATAAAGGAATCATCGTACATGTTGTGGCATAAACGTCTTGGCCACATTTCCAAGGAGAGGGTTGAGCGATTGATAAAGGATAACATTCTCCCAAACCTAGACTTCAGTGATCTGGAAACATGTATCGATTATTATAGGGGTAAGTTGACTGAGATAAAGAAAAAGGGGCCAACTCGTACTTATGATTTATTAGACCTCATACATACAAACGTTAGTGATCCCTATACAATCACGTCATGTAAAGCTAGATATTTTTTTTACGTTTATGGATGATTATTCCCGCTATGACTATGTGTTCTTACTTAAGGAAAAATCTGAAGTTCTTGATAAGTTCAAGATCTTTAAGACTGAGGTTGAGAACCAATTGAAAAAATCAATAAAGATAGTCAGATCTGACAGGGAGAGGAATACTATGACAGACATAGGGTTACAGGACAAAAAAAGGGTCTATTTGCCAGGTATTTGGAATCGGTTAGAATAGTGGCTCAATTCACTATGCCTGATAGTTTTGAGCAAAATGGTGTGACCGAAAGCACAATCACACCCTAAAAGACATGATAGGTCAATGTAGAGCAGGACTAACCTACCTGAATACCTTTAGGGCGAAGCTATCAAGACGACATTGTATATCTTGAATAGAGTCCGAAGTAAGTCAGTACCAAAGATGCCTGGAAGGAAGCCAAGCCTTGCACACATTCGTGTGTTGGGCTGCCTTGTTGAGACAAGGTTATATAATCCTTATGAGAGCAAATTGCAATCTCGTTTCACTCATTGCTATTTGGTGGGTTATCTTGACTACTCTAAGGGCTACAAATTTACTGTAGAGAAGAGGGCCAGAATAGTGGAATCACAGACGACTAAGTTTCTAGAATACGATGTCCATAATAAGGGAGGATCTTTACATCCTTTAGGAGATAGTAGGACGGATACTGCGATTATTTCATATCCGCTTCTCATACAGTCAGGTCCAGTCAATGTAGCTCCAAGTATCATGTCTATGCAGGCACAGGAACCTATACATGTTCATGAAGAGGTTTATGAGGTACAAGAACCTATGTATTTGTGCAGATCCACCAAAGAGAGATGACCTACTATCTCACCAGATTACATAGTCTATTTGGATGAGCAAGACTATGACATAGGACATATTGTGGATCCAGTTACTTATACAGAAGTTATTTCTAAACCCCATGCGGATATATGGTGGGAAGCAATGAAGGATGAGATATAGTCTATGAGGTATAATAAGGTATGAGAGCTTGTTGATTTACCTCAACATTGCAGGCCTGCCAGTTACAAGTGACTATTTAAGACCAAGAAGGACACACAGGGTCAAGTTGAGCAGTTTAAGGCGCGTTTGGTTGTTAGGGGATTCACTCAGAAAGAAGGAGTTGGCTTCAGTGTTACCTTCTCTCCTATATCCTCGAAGGATGCATTTAGAGTGATGATGGCAATAGTAGCTCATTATGACATAGAGCTATATTAGATGGACGTTAAGACCGCTTTCCTTAACGGTGACCTTTATGAGGAGGTCTATATGGAGCAACCTAAAGGGTTTCAGGATCAAGATGCAATTGACAAAGTTTGTAAGTTGACTAAATCAATATACGATCTGAAACAAGCTTCCAGACAATGGTACCTAAAGTTTGATGAGGTTTTGACCTCATTCGGCTTTGTGGAAAACAAAGTTGAAAGATGCTTATACTATAAGGTCAGGGGGAGCAAAGTTATCTTTCTATTACTGTATGTAGATGATATCTTGCTTGCATTAAATGATTTAACCATATTGCATGAAGTAAAGTAACTTTTGGCCAAACATTTTGACATGAAGGATTTAGGTGAAACATCTTTTGTCCTTGGTACGCAGATTCACCGGGACAAATCTCAACACTCCCTGAGCTTCTCATAAAGAGCATATATTGAGCGAGTGCTACAAAGGTTTAATATGGTTAATTGTAAATCTATTGTAGCACCTATCTCTCATGGTGAGAGATTATCTTTGACACATTTTCCAAAGAATGAAGTTAAGAGAGAGGCTATGAGGAATGTCCCATATTCTAGTGCAGTTGGTAGCCTGATGTATGCCTAGGTGTTCACTAGACCGAACATTACATTTGTTGTCGGACTGTTAGGTCGATATCTGACCCACTTGGGTATGGACCATTAGAATGCAGTTAAACGAGTGTTGAGATACCTAAAGGGTACCGAGGATTATATGTTGACATACAGGAAGGTTAGCAATTTAATCCACACAAGGTACATAGACTCTAATTTGGCTATGTGTCCGGATGATCGCAAATCCAACTTGGGGTACATTTTTATGTTGGCAGATGTTGCAGTATCATGGAAGAGTGTCAAGCAGACATTGGTAACTTCCTCGACTATGCATGCAGAGTTTGTTGCATGTTATGGAGCTGCTACATAGGTGGTTTGGCTTAGAAACTTGATTTCTAAGTTGCTGCAGTGTTGTTTAGTAACAACAACAAGGATATCACAAGATCTAAGCATTTGGAGGTCAATTACTTGACCATAAAGGAGTTGATTCAGAAGGGTGACGTTGAAGTGGAGCACATTAGGACTGAGGGGATGTTAGTTGATCTTTTCAGTAAAGGACTTCGCCCATTAGTGTTTGTTAGACATGTGTCTAGTATGGGCGTGTTAAAGTCCTTATATAATAGTAGTTAGGGATCACTGTATTTGCTCCTTAAAAGTTTGTACAATTTAATATATTATGACATTATGGTTATTTATTAATAAAGATGATCATGTTCTTTTATCCTCAATAATAACTACTTTTTTTATATATATAGTCATAATTCTACTACTTGTCATCCACAGACAGATGGACAGACCAAGGTAGTTAATAAGACCTTAGGTACCTTGTTGCGTGCTATAGTGGGTAAGAATTTGAAAACTTGGGGTGAATGTTTGCCATTTATTGAATTTGCATATAGTAGGAGTGTGCATTCTACCACAGGTTTTTCACCTTTTAAGCTTGTCTATGGTTTTAATCCTTTGACTGTTTTGGATTTAGTACATTTACCCTTGCATGAGTTGTCTAGTACAGATGGCAAGAGGAAAGCTGAGATGGTCAAGGAGTTGTATGAGAAGGCAAGACAACATATTGAGCAGAGGAACAAAGTATATGCAAAGCAAGCTAACAAGGGGCAAAAAATGGTGACCTTTGAACCTGGTGATTGGGTTTGGATGCATCTGAGGAAGGAGAGGTTTCCTACCCAGAGGAAATCCAAGTTGGATCTTAGGGGTGATGGTCCATTCCAAGTGTTGGCGCAGATCAATGATAACACATATAAAATTGATTTTTCAGGCGAGTATAATGCGTCTGCTACTTTTAATGTTGCTGATTTTTTTCCTTTTGATATGGATTCAGATTCGAGGACAAATCTTCCTAAGGAGGGAGGGACTAATGTGAGTAAGACCATGGACCATCGAGCAAGATCAGGCAGAGAGCTAGCCATGCCAGAAGGGCCCATGACCAAAGCTAGGGCCAAGAGATTTAAAGAGGCTTTTTATATGTATGTGGGCTTTTATCTTTAGAGGATGGCGAGCTCCAAGCCTATTAGAGGAGAGTTTAATGGAATTGAGCCCAAACTAATCAATTTAACTCAAATCCTTGGACTGAGTGCACTTGGAGCTTAAAGATAAGAAGACTTGGGCTATTTTAATTCTTCATCATTTAAGCCCAAGGAGTGTTTGGTGCGCCACTTATTTTATTAGTGGGAGTGGGCTATTTAATTCACTTAAGCCTAAGAGCATATGGATCTAGTAGCGGCGCCACACATCAGACTTATTTATTTAGTTTTTGGACTTTGTTTTATTTTGAGCTTCTGTGTATTTTTAGCCCAACTTTTTATAATTTAACCTTGGTATAAATATGTGTCTTTAGGTCAAATTTTCACAACTTTTAGATCAGAATTACTGGAGTGCCGTCGGCTTCAATAGGGAGAAACATTATTCTCTTATTCTTGTTACCTTTCGAACTATCTTTCACTTATCAATTGCTTTCCCAATTATGGTGTGTCGATTGCTCATTTATCTTGGTTTTATTTTGATCATCGGGATTGTTTGGAACAAGTTTCTAAGAAGTGTCGTAGAAATCAAACCTTACGTATCTTTATTTTCTTGATTGTTGAATTCGAAATTTTTATCCTTCTTAATTCCTTAATGTCGAAAACACACCAAAATAAAACACCCATCGAAAACATCATCAAATCGATATCAATCTTTTCGTGGTGTGCGTTACTTTTTGTGTGGACCTGACCCATAATGGCCTTATGATGGAAAAGCTCGATATGGAAGCCATATAAAGGTTAAAGTCCGCTACAGTTGCTTATATCAATCGTAAGCTTACGTTTCTCTAACCCAGTAAGAGAGCTTACCTATTAAGAAAATTGTAGAAAGACCTAAACTGAGTGTCGGTGAACAACTTCCTCAACTGTTCTGGAAAGATCGGAGCTCGTTTTGGTATCAAAAACTACTTCGGAACTTTGAATGGAACCAAAATAAGGTATTTTGCAATTCTTTCGTTTTTACCCTTTCAAATATGATCCTGGGTATGTAATAAAGTATGTACTACATATTACATTATAATCTCCTTAAAATCCTACTAGAAAATATGATAAAGATTGTATATGTTTATAGGTATAAAATGAAAGTGTTGGAGCTTTGACGTCTATACCAAATTGGCAAGTAAAAGGTCAATCTATTTTAAATCATTATTGAAGCTATTCACAAGAAAGCACATAACTACTATCATGCATAATGGACCCATGCTCATCATCACAATTATTACCAAGGTTTCCAACTTTGAAAAAGTCTCTTACAATTATTGTAGTTGGGGCTAATTTGTGGAGGTAAAATCCCTACAGAAACCCTTTTAATCTGATTTTATCCCAAGACGTAGCTAATTATGATTATCCGTCTCCATCTTGGAACATTATGAAAGTGGGGATCGAGTTCCACTACCTTATCTCTGTTAAATGTAAATGGGATTTGACGTTAGCTTTTCAGATAAATTATCTGATGGCTCAATTAGCTAAATTATCTGATGGCTCAATTTAGTCATGTAGTTTTAGTTTTACACATAAAATGATATAATTTTGGGAAATGACATGGAATGTGTAGGGCCTACCAAAATGGGAAAATCAGATCTTCTGTCCAGTTTTACTGTCTCATGAAATCTCAGTCATTTATTTTCTGAGACCTATACGGATCTTATATAAATAAATAGTTAAAATTTATTGGATAAAATAAGACACCATAATATTAAACAAAAGATCTGAAATCTAAAATATGAGCCCTATGTTCTGCGTGTATAGAAAGTGGAAAACGTTAAATAAAGCGAAAATGAAGCAGCACCCACCTATGCGGAGCCCAGCGCTTATGGGGATAGGTCATAAGTTAGGAGGAATTGTGCTTTGTTAATCTTCTTAACATGTAGCCAATAGTCTTCTGATGTATCCACATCGTATGGGCCCCAAGAAGTTTTACCCTTTTCACCTATAAATAATCTCTCCATGCTTACATGTCATCGGCCAACCCTTTTGTCAAGCTTTCGCCTCATTCTCTTTGCTGCCTTGTTTAAACTCAAAAATCAACGTAAAAACCTGAAGACGTATGTGATAATGAATCCACGGAAGGTAAAGCAAAGTCAATATTAGGGTTAGAAGTTTAAGCTGTAGAAACAAAGAAAATGTGAAAGAGAGAGGGATAGCTGTCTATCCTTCAAGTGCGTATGTTTATTTCCGTTTCAAGTTGACAACTGCGACAAAATAGAAATGAAAACATGCATGTATACGTCATCTTCATCTATCCAAAATCATTATGATGCTTTTCCCATCATATACTCTTAATACATGCATGTATACACCATCTTCATCTATCCAAAATCATTATGATGCTTTTCCCATCATGTACTCTTTGTTTGTCTATCCATAAACTGCAAGCTTATAAAGCTAAACGCAATTCAGAGAGTTATCCTACGCCTCTCTTTCAGACCCAGTCCTTTCTGTTGAATAGCAAACTCTTCTCTTCCCTCTTATCTCTTTCCCTGTGCAAAAGTTGCAAATTCACCAACAGAATTTGATGAATGAGCAACAATGAAAACCAACACATAAAATGAAAGACTAGTTGCTCACGATTTCATGTGAGTTATGATTATGAAGGGAATCGATCATTGCAAGAGAAAGAACTTAATCAGAATTCGAGGGAAAGTGGGAGAATTCCAGTTTTTTTCGTCTGTTTACTGTCCATTCAATTCATGGAAGCTACAGAAATTTAGGAGGCCTTTCACAAGTTCCCAGAGAGAGTCTGTTAGTGAATGGTAGCCATAGGAGGTTGAATGTGCTTATAAAATATTTATCTGATCATTTTCCTTCTTTTTCCATTTCTGCTCGTTTGGCCTTGGCAGGGCAAAAAGATATATTCTTTCTCTTCTACTAAAGAACCCGTAGACGTGTTCTGTTGACAATCATCTGCAGCAATTACTATAATCATCCAAGGTTAGTTTAGTTTGCTACTTGTCATTTTTCTCTGTCTTGTTCTCTAAGGGCATCATCATCATCATCCACTGTCTTGTTCGCTCCGTCTATCTTTTATTAATCTTGAAGCTGACTTGTTCGCAGATGGTGGTGAAAGTTGGGTGCTGAGAAACCACATAAAAAGAGATAATTATGTTGAGGAATAGATCAAGAACAGTAACCAGCAAGCAAGCGATAATGACTGATCATAGCTCTCAATCATCTTCAGCTCTAAGTAAAAAACAGACGACATTTTTCCTCGGTTCACCGAGGTTCAAAGCTTTCATTTTTAAGGGGGTTCCTGAAACTGAACCTATGAGGAGTCCAACATCAATTCTCGAAACTTCAAAACGTATCTCTCCTCTCAAGAACCCTTTTTGGTGCGACTCAAACCAGCCTAAGTCCCCAAGATTTGTCCCAGAGAACAAACACTCGTGGGAAAAATTGGACACAAAAGGCATTGTCGCCGTCATAGATGATATACGGGGTAATGAACCTGTTGAACAGGACAGTAACCCGATGTCAAAACCTGGCAACAGAGCGATCTTGTTTGGTACCAAGCTTAGGGTCCAAATACCTCCATTACCTAACGTATTGTCTCCAGTTGAGTCACCTACGTCGCCAGGAGACTTTGGAATCAAGACAAGGAACAGAGAAGTGTTATCTGGGCTTTCCATGCAAGCTAAGGATTCTCCTCGTGCGTTCACAGGATGTTTATCCGTAGGTGAAATGGAACTGTCGGAGGATTATACATGTGTGATAACTCATGGTCCTAATCCAAAGACCACCCATATATTTGACAACTGCATCGTGGAAAGCTATACTTCCGAATCTGCAACCAACGGTTTCCTCAGCTTCTGTCACACATGCAGGAAGCCTTTGGACCCGAAAAAAGACATCTATATGTACAGGTAAAGTAAAAATGTCTCCGTTTTCCTCGTTTTCAGCTGCCATTCTCCCATTCCTTTCGGACTTTTTGGCTTAGCTTTGGCCTAAACTTTTGTCATCTGTTGCCAGGGGTGAAAAAGGTTTCTGCAGTCACGAATGTCGTCACCAGGAAATGTTGTTGGATGATGGAGTAGAGAATTAAGAATCTGGCCATTCAAGTTTTGGTTTCGAGTCTGCCCTGCTTCAGAATTCTCAGATGTCAAAGCGTATCTTGCTGTTATCTAAACCCAAATCTTCATCATTGTCTCTCTCTTTCCACTTGTATTTCAACCCTTTCCCCCGAGGATTACACAAAATATGGCTGTGTGGAATTTTGTTTTAAGTCGTAACTTTTAGATTCTGTGTTTATTTCCCACATTACAATTTTGGGTTGATGATGCCGATGATGATGTATGATTGAATCATATACTTGAAATTGTTAATCTTGATCACCAATCATTTCAACAAGGAAGATTCTGAGCCCGTGGCCCTGTGTTACTTTCTTATCTCTTCTGCTCGTTACCATTTTTGTTTTGTCTGATTGGGTTGGGTCATGGGTGAACACCTGAAAACATTATATTTAATTATAAACATGGCAGAAGATTAACCTGCCACTTTGACTTTGTCACCCGAGTAGCTCCAAATCCACGTCTCATGAAGGATGGTTAAGTAAACGTTAGGAGTGGTTGAGAACTTTGGTGTATATTATATTACATGCACATAGATGATAGATCCAGACTATAACTTCAATTATTATTATTTATTTATGTATAATATTAAAACTATTCACCAAGAACCAAGTCTCTTACCTGCACCATATTAACTGTAGTCTTTTGTTTTTTTTTTTAAATAACATTAAGAATATTTTGGCCATTTCTGAAGACTTTAAAATGCTTTTTAATATTAAGAATTTCTAAATTATTTTAACCAAAATATTAAAATCAAGTTAAAACAATAATACCAGTTCAATCAATTATAGAACAATCTATAATAAAATTTTTTAAGAGATGTGTAATTTGAAAATTTTAATATCATAAAATATATATTAATAGTTCATAATTATAAAAATTAAATTAGTGAAACTTGTTTCTTTAACCCTTTTTAAACGTAAGAAAGAAAGCCTAAATAATTAAAAGTTACAATCTATAGGGTAATGTTCTCCTGTGAACT
>JANZXV010000004.1:10820907-10834724 GCA_027576455.1 Erythroxylum roigii | reverse complement strand
AGTTATATCCTCATACAAGTCGACTTATAGGTACTGAACATGTGTAAGTCGAGTTACAGGATTGTACAAGTCGACTTTCACTTACAAAGCTTAGTAACAATCTGGAATAAAGGAGTGCCTATAACAGGGGATGCCCAAGCTTCCGCAACAACCTGCTGGAAATTAGGCTGATTTGCTAAGAAATTGAGGTATCTAAAGGGGGAAGCACGGTGAAACTGAAGCCCTCCTAACTTAACCACTAAAGGGCAATGATCTGAAATAAGGGGGTTGTGAATGACACAATTGGAGGCAGGGAACTGATGGCACCAAGCAGAATTAATAAGAATGCGGTCAAGCTTCCGAGCTGTGAAGGAATGACCTAACTGTTTATTGGACCAAGTAAAACGGGGGCCACTAAAATTTAAATCAAAAAAGCCATTACCTCCTACAAACGTCCTAAAGTCATTCTGGCTACTCGAAGCATTCAGGCTAGGAGGATCTGACTCATGAGGATGGAGGATTGCATTGAAGTCCCCTGCAATCATCCAAGGACGAGAACCAACTGATTGGGAAAGATTGGAAAGGTCATTCCAAAGGTGTTGTCTAAGGGTAGGGTTATTGGCTCCATAAACACAAGAGAGAAGAAAGGAATCAGAGCCTTGTCTAGGTTGAAGTTCTACCTGAATATACTGATCCGAGACATGATGAACAGAACACAAAAGAGTTTCAAGGTTCCAGGATATCAAAATTCTAGTATTAGGAGAGTGAGCAAGGTTACTAAAGCTGTCCCATTTTGGAAATATGGAAGAGCAGACTCTATGCAAAAAATTGGAGGATCTAATTCTAGTTTCTATCAAACAAACAAAAGAAGCTAGGGACTTTCTAAGCCATGCCCAAATGGCAAACTATTTATTGGGGTGATTTAGGCCCCTAACATTCCAAAACACTAACTCCATTCCACAGAAACCAGCTATGCCACAACCTATCTACTTCTGCTTCTTTCGAGCTTTCCTAGTCCTTCTAAGTGAACATTCCCCATCTGCCACACCCACAGCCCTAGGACTAGCAGGTTGCAATTCAGAAGAAGGAGAGGAAGGTATACCTGTCAGGTCTGCCAGGGCCGATGGCTCCCTACTATAACCACTGATGTCCGTCTGGACCTCTGTCTGATGTGAGGGTGCCTCGCTGTCTCCTCTAGAGTCTTCTACTGAACGGTGAATCGGAGCACTCAAGTTAGGATTACTAACCTCACCATTCACCATAGCCGGCATTGCCTCAAAGCTATCCTGTGGGATAGGACCATCGACCACCTCCTTCTGAAGTGCCAGAGACTGAGTCGGAGCTGTTTCAGATCCCTGTCTTTGCTCCAATTCGAGATGGAGCCCTGTGGCAAACTTCCGTCCGGTATGTGCCCAAACCTTGCGCTGCTCACTAGCCGGTGGCTGCCATTCATATTCGACTAAGACTTCCCGAAAGGAAAGCTGCCCTTCCTCAGTGTACGTTGCCAATTGAAATGTAGACGGCCATTGCATCTTCAGCTCCATTTCTACGCAAAGTCAGGCGTAGGTGATCCTGGACATACGCGCTGTCGGAGTATCCATGAGCAATGGGAGCCCCACCGCACTCGTTATCCGTCCCAGACCTTCAGTGTTCCAGTATTTGACGGGGACATTGTACAAGCGAGCCCACACCGGCGCCTTGGTGATATCTGCCAAATCACCTCCAGTTAAACTCCATTGTCGCAGGAACAGGGGCTTCCCTTGAATGTGCCAAGGACCCCTCTCAACCGCAGACTTTATGCCTTGCTCAGATGAGAACCGAAACAGGAAGTTGTTGGAGTTCGTTAGCAAGATCTCTTGTAGTCCAAAGTCGGCCCATACTTTCGCCAGGGCACGCTGCACCAGAG
Organism: Erythroxylum roigii; assembly: GCA_027576455.1. Taxonomy (NCBI): domain Eukaryota; kingdom Viridiplantae; phylum Streptophyta; class Magnoliopsida; order Malpighiales; family Erythroxylaceae; genus Erythroxylum; species Erythroxylum roigii. The sequence goes on along the minus strand of JANZXV010000004.1, from coordinate 10,832,839 downwards.
GATAAGCCGGACGTTTACCCAGGAAGAAGCCAATCAGCTCCGTGTGAAACTTAGAAGCGCCTCTCTACGCGAGTTCCCTCGGTGGAATAACAAAAACCTGGTTTTCCTTGACCTCCGAAGGATAGAAAGATAGTTCCGGTTGCTCTGGGGAGGCCTCGGAGCCTACTTCCACTACAGCCTTCCAGGATTTAGGCGGATCAAGGGTAACGAGTTTCTGGACAGGAGGAAGGGTGGACGGTTAGAGACCTATGGACAGAGAAGGAATCGAGAGTAGGGGAAATTAAGGGGACGAGGAGAACGGTCAGAAGCTAAAGTATTGGGGTTTGTATTTTCAGAAGAGGGAGGGAGGCGACTTAGGGATTGTGGGATTAGGCTTTTCGGCTGAGAAGAAGAAGAGGTAGGAATAGGGAACAAAGGGGGGCGATGATTCGGGGAAGATGAAGAAGAAGACATAGAAGAGAAGAGAGCAAATCTCCTCCGTTAGGAAATCAGCTCGCCGGAATCTCACATCGTTGTATATGCCTAAGCACTGTCAGATTTTTACTATATATCTATTTGGCATAGATCTTTTCTTAAAAAAATGGTTGTGTCATTAGATTAAGCATGAGGGAATTCTGCCAGAGATTTAGTGGTTTCTTAGTCATCCTAACCTACCTAGAGCTACTTTGGTAGTTTATATGGTTGCTATATTTACTTACTTGCAAGAGTCTAGAAGAAGAAAAATATTAATAGTTTTCATAGCAAGGAAAGACCTAAAGATATTGTCTTAGAAGGTGTTCTTCAGGGCATAAGGTAACTACTCATAATACAATATTGTAAGAGATTGCAACCAAGAATTAGCTACTTCCTAGTGGATTTAAGTTTGTACAGGTAGTAAATTGTATGTTATTAAGTGATTAGTAGGTTATGGATGTTCTATGGTGTATGTTCTTATTAGATGTAGGGATGAATTTTCCTAGGGACCTTTTATATCTTTTAACTTTTATTTATTAATTCAACCTTTACTTTCTAAAAGAAAAAGTATTTAAAAGGCCACAAGGAATATTTTGATAATTTTTAAGTTAATTTGATAAAGATCAAAGATGAGAAACACTATTAAAATTGTGATTAAATTAAGTAAAAAATAAGAATTTCTATTATTAATAAGAAACATTCTCTTTAAATAAGGTGAACATAAAAATGTGATAAACATTCGAACTATAAGAATCATTCATGCTTCAATTGAAGAATTAGTTACTCAGATTAATTCAATTGAAACCATAAACCATTAATTTAATTGGATATCTAAGTACTTGTCATACCCATACCATTACCATTAAGAAATTCATTCTCATAGTTCTCAATGGAGAATGAGCTTAACACTTATTTAGTCACCTTAATTTTTCAATACTTGTATAACCTTACATGTTTTACTATGAGCAACTTTAACTCCTTAATAGGCATTATAGTGGCAACATTAGTGGAATTCCTCCATTAATAATGATGCTACTCATGTTTTTCATTATATGGGTTTTTTTATCTTTCAACTTTATATCATCCTCCTTTGTTAAAGTAATAAATGCTCTTCTTACCACTTGTGATTCTCCTTTCACTATCTACTCAATTCTAACACTATCAATTGGTCTTTTAATTGGTCACTTATACTTATTATCATTAAATTCAATATTATTTCTACCATATCATCATCTCTCAATACCATAACTTGTTAATGTCTTAATAATAGAACTATAATGGACATTGAGAAGCTATATGTCCCATTTACCCGAAAAAAACACTCAGTATCATAATTTTTAAAGGGTTGAAAACTAACTTTACCTTTTTCCTTATTAGAAAACTTCTCCTTAAGCTTTATAGGTTTAATTTTATTATTTTATGAATTTCTATCCTCCTTCTTCCATCTTTACCTCTATGAAGAACTTAATATTTTGGGGTAATATTCCCTTTCTCTTGAATTGTTGTTCAACATTTATAATCGTATATACCATGTCCTTCAATTCTATGTAGTGTTGTATTTCAACTACATTGACTACATCCATGGTCAATACACCAATTATACCTTTCCCTCATTTGTTCATTGGAGACTTGTTAAGCTTGTTCCTTTTGCAATATTATATATAATATGTTGGAATTTCCTTTTCCAAAGCATTCTTCATATTATAATACACCGCACTCATTTGTTCTAATTAACCCTTCAATGCCTACAAAATAAAGAACATGTCTTGTAGAAATTTTCTTATAAGAAGACATTTCATAAATTTAATTTAGATCCTCACAATTCTTAGAGAAACTATGAATAAGATTGAAATCCCACTGAAAAAGCTATTAAGCAAATTTAGACAAACCTTTTAGTTCTATTAAATTAATAAACAAATTTAGAATGAATTTGGAAAAGCTACAAATAATATAGGTTTCATGTTAGTTTAATGAAAAACAAAGAATCTAAGTAATCTTGTAATTAGTATAAACTAAGCAAAAAACTAGAAAACTTTATTATTAATAAGAAACATCTTAATTACATAAGGAAAACATAAAAATGCGATAAACATCCTAACTACAAGTGTAATAAGGATCTATATTTCAATTGAAATTCAAAAACTAACTACTAATACTAAATCAATTGGAACTCTAAACTATTAGTTGATCAAGACTTTAATACTAGATGTGCTTACAATTATCTTAACTTGTAATAGTATTTATAAGTATCTTATGATTTTCTTAACTTGTAATTGTATTCCCACAATCACTCTGGATTAGTTAAGGTTTATATAAATATGTTATTACTTGTATCTTATTAAGATTAGATTTCTCATATTTATTTTTAATAAATGACCATTATTTTGTATATATATTTTTATTTTAAAAAACAATTTAAAGATATTGTTTTATTTGAGAAATGATTAAATACCTTTTTATATCTTAAACAAATACTGTAATTTCTTTTCAAAAATATGGGTTTATAAGTTGTATTTAAACTTGAAAATCTATAAGTTAGTTTTAGGTTTGAAAATGAAATTTATTTCCTGAGTGAGACTAAATATAAATTTAAAATTTAGAACAACAAAACAAGATTAAATAGTATGGTAAAAAATTATACATCTTAACAAATTTTGGAATTAACTTTAATTATATTTGATCAATAAAACCCAGAACTTTCCCTTATATCGGTTTATAGATTTTCTTTTGGGTGAACAGTATTTTAAGATGAGCATTGAACCCCGGTAAACAGTATTTCCACCTGAATAGGGATTTTGAGGACCTAACCCCCAAAAAAATTTGAAAATACCCAGAATAGGTATTAGAGTCAAATGACATTATAACAAATAAAAAACAAGTCCAATAGGATGAATTTCGGGAATTTCATAAGTTTAGGACAAAAATGCCCTTTTTGGAAAATAATGGGTATTAATGATTTTTAAACTCGTTCAAAATTTTTGAGGCATCTAATTACTAAGTATTGATCCTAATTAAAGTATCCCATGGTCAATTTGATGGTGAGATAGTTGTGGAATATTTTTGGGATTTAATCCAATTTATAGGTGTAGTAATTCATGAAAGGGCAAATTGGTCTTTTTACATAAATGAAATTAATTTATAAATTTTAAATGACTCACATTTATTGACCAATTACAAGACTACATATGATTTTAAAAACATTAAATCAGATGATGATGAGTCATTTAAGATGTTTAAAAAGAAAATGACGTGTGTAAAGTATTAAAGTAGTATAAAAAGGCAAAAGAAGCCAAATTTGGTTCATTTGAAAGGAGGGTTCGTGAGAACCAAAAAGAAAGGAAGAAAATAAGAGCTAAAGAGGGAGAATTGAGCCAAGGATAAGAGAAAGAAGAGAGGTGTTATTTTCGGTGGATTTGGAGTAGAAATTGAAGAAATTTTGACCTAAGATTGGTGTTCACCAATTTCCTAAGAGATTAGGAGAAAAAGTGGCAAGTTTTTCATAGTTTAAGTTGTTTACTTTATGGATTTCATATGGAATGGAGTTATTTAAGATCAAAGGTTGTTTTGGACGTATTATGGAGTAGATAATAAACTTGAAAGCATGTAAAGGTTGAAAACAACAAAAGTGAATCAAGAAACCAAGGTTAGGGTTATGATGTTTATGATATGGATTTCATGTCAATGAAGTAAATAAATTAAAAGGGATTGAATTAGAGTTGGTTTGAGTTCAATTATGTGTAATGAAGAGAAGATGTGTTAAGAAAAATGAGGAGAAGATGTGTAATGAAGAGAAGATGTGTTATGGTGTAAATAACTCCAAATCTTAAGGTTGTTTTCATGAAAAATCAAATGAAAAAAGTTAGCGTGACCTATTTGGCCTTATTATGATTTAAGCGGATGGGATGATGTTTAGGAAAAAAACGTTTTAAGTAAATTTCGAAGTTAGATTATGAAATGGAAACCATTGGAATAACTTCTGGTATTTAAGACCGAATTAATGGTTGTAATTCCTTATTTCCTATAGTGGAAATAAATGATTAAATGACTTGTAAATTTTGTAGGTCAAGAAGAGACATTCAACTTGTGAGCGTTTTTGGCGATAAACGACAAAACTATGAGTGTATCTTTAAACTAATTTTATGAAAGAAAAATGGTTTCTATTTTATCAAGAAAAGTATGTTTATGAATAAGTTCATTGGTGTTGCTACTTGAATTTAAAAGTTATTTTTTATGAGTTTTATATATATGCTTTGAGATGGTACCGAATTGAAATTGGTTAAGCACTGAACTGGCACAACATTGGAATTTGAACATGACCTGAATTGGTATAGAAATGTGGTGTACCTGTGTATTAATTGTTATTTAGCCTATGGTATGTCAATAGGTCCCCTTATACATATGATTGTACCGATCAGAGTACGCCCTAACGTGCATGGCAGAGTCTGGGGGGAGTGTCTGTCACGAACGATGGGTGGTGTTATGTTTATCAGTATGTCTTATGAGTTGCCCTCTACATGTATGGAGTATGTATTAGGTTAACACTGTTATGGGTAAGTAATGCAAAACCAGCTTCGGAACCACTGATTTATATGTAATGTCAGCACCGTTATGGGTAAGTGATACAAAACCAGCTCCACAATAATTAGTATATAGTGGTTAACCTAGTGCAGGTAAGCAATGCAAAACCAGCTCTGTTACTAGAGTTTAGCCAGGCACAGGTACAACCAGCCCTGTGGCCTTACACCTAATGGTACCAAATGGAAAAGATAATTTTAAAAGAGAAAGTTCATAAAATTATCGATTTCCATCTATGTTTACTTTACAATAAAAAAGGAACTTAATTTTGTTTTACATTTGCATTGATTATATGAATTTGTTATGTCACAAAAGAAAATTATCTTTGTTCTTTATGGAGGTTAATGTTTGTATAAACGTTTTAACCTCCCAGGTGCATGCTTAGGGATTTTAGTATCTGGGACTCCACCATTTGAGTAGCTACCATCGTCACGTGCGGCTATGTAGACAGTTTTTAATCATGAACATGTTTTGAACATTTTTTGTGTAAAGATAGATTGTAAATGTTTTACTACATATAGTTCATCATCTTTGTAAATATGTCCTGATCTTGGTTTTGTGAAAATATGGTTATTTATAAATGTTCTTTTCTTTAACTAAATGCATGAATGTGTCTGACCCTTTGAAATTGTTTATGAATGGGCTTGAAGTGCAGAAATAGTAGGGGTGTTTTAGTTACGTAGTTAGAATATGCTGTCAAAATTTTTAAAGAAGGTCACTTTTATAAATTTCCACTACTATTCCTTTTTTTTTCTTTATATTGATTTTAAAATATTTATAAGAAAAGGAAAGAGGCTTAGCTTTAGGGGAAATTTCCAGTTAGACAGGATATCGATTGGAGGGTTTTCGCGGGGTGCCGGGCAGGTTGCCTAGTCATCAAGAAAGGGGCCTCTTAATGTTAGTATCAGAGCCAAGTTACCCCTTTTTGTTTAATACATTTGCAAAATGTTTTTTAAAGTTGTTTTACATGCGTATAGTTCAGGACATGAAAGTCTTATACATTTGCCGTTTGCCAAATGCACAACACAATGCATAGACGAGGCGGTGGACGTCCCTATAAGGCCACACCAATGGCTCCTACACCTAAGGCACCACTAGGAAGTGAAGAGAAACACTTGCCAGACTTAGCGAGTGCTTCTATCAATTAACCCCATTTTCAATCGTCAAGGCTAGCAAAACCAACTAGGGGAAATTTTACCTTAGAGCAGATGGCTCAAATATTCATTGTGATGATGCAGCAGTCACATGAAAGCAGAGAAACTTCTGGATGTTCCATGGAGCGGGTGTGTAAACTGGGCACGAAGCCTTTTGATCGGAGTAGAGATTCGAGAGTGCACTCACATGGTTAGACTGGATTATGAAGATATACTGAGTTGTGGGATGCACAAATGAGCAGAGAGTGCTATTTTCACCTTCCTCCTCGAGGGCAAGGCAAAGGATTGGTGGGAAGCTATTAAGAGACGTCATCTAGATGGGGTGTTTTGGTCTGATTTTCAAAGAGAGTTTACTAATAGGTTCTACCCCCAGAGTTATAAGGATGCCATGATAGAGGAATTTTTCCATCTGGAGCAAGGTCCGATGTTAGTGACAGAATATAAGAAGAAATTTTTAGAGCTTATCAGACATGTTTCATTTATTGCTGACAGTGAAGAGCAGAAGTGTAAGAGGTTTGTTATAAGTTTGAACCCCAGGTTGAGGATCGATTTGTCTCTACCCTTACAGACACACTATGAGGAGTTAGTGGAAGCTACAATGAAGCTGGAAAGAAATATAATGGCGATCACCCAGACTGTGAGATCGTAAAAAAAAACACAATGCACCACCTAGCTCATCTCAGGGTTCAATAAGAAAAAGCAAGTCAAGATGGATTAGTGGTCGGAGGCTTAGCAAAGGCAGATCAACCAGTCAGGGATCCTTTGGGTCACTTTATATACCTACGGATTTTCGTGACACTGGAACATCGGTGCCAGAGTGTAATACTTGTGGAAAGAGACATTTGGGCGAGTGTCAAATGAATGCAACAACTTGTTTCCACTATGGACAGGAGGGTCACTTTAGGAGAGATTATCCCCAGTCAATTACTGCAGAGAGGTTAGTGGTGAGATCTTCAACACCTCTACAAATTAAAGGGGTTTTAAGACAGGGCGGTCGAGGTTCTTAAGCTAGAGGGTCGAGTTTTCCTGCACCCATCAGAGGTTCAAGAGGTAGGGGAGAAGCCCTTACAGGCAGTCGGGTAAACCCCACATGCAAGCTCGAGTCTTTACAGTTACTCAACAAGAGGCAGACGACATACCAAATGTAGTCACTGGTATGATTTCTATTTTTGAGCATGATGCATATTCTTTAGTAGATCCCAGTGCTACACACTCTTTTATGTCACTGAATGTTTTTGTAAAATTGGATGTGGAACCTCAATGGTCAGATAGTGGGATAATAGTTTCCATTCCAGCTGGAAACTCACTTTTTGCTGAAAGAGTGTTTGTTGGCAATAACATAATGATTAATGGTCAGGAGTTTTTGTACAGATCTAATTATATTAGACATTCGAGATTTTGATATTATTCTCGGAATGGATTGGTTGTCCACACATCACGCAGTAGTGAATTGTTTTAAAAAGATGGTTAGATTTAGTCAGTTGGGGAATCCAAAGGTAACTTTTGTGGAATACGAAAAGTTATCCCCACAAGTATAGTCCCCACAAGTATAGTTACCACGATGGTGGCTAAGAAAATGCTCAGTAAAAGATGTGAAGGATATCTAGCGCATATGATTGAACAAGGCAAATATGTGGTGAAATTAGAAGATATTTCGGTGGTTAGAGAGTTTCCCAATGTATTTTCAGAGGATCTTCCTGGATTACTTCCGGATAGGATGATCAAGTTTGGGATAGAGTTAACTCCAGGAACCCAACCAACCTCGATGACTCCATAAAGAATGGCTCTAACGGAGTTAAAGGAATTGAAAGTACAAATGGAGGAGTTGTTAGATAAGGGGTTGTGAGACCCAGTGCTTCCCTTTGGAGAGCTCCAGTCTTTTTTGTAAAAAAGAAGAATGGGAGTTTACGGTTATGTATCGACTACAGACAGCTGAATAAGGTGACAGTCTGCAACCAATATCCCCTCCCTAGGATTGATGATTCATTTGATCAACCATAAGTATCTAAGGTGTATTCGAAGATTGATCTGAGATCAAACTATTACTAGTTGAAAATCCGCAGTGAAGATGTCCCGAAGACTGCCTTTTAGACTAGGTACGGGCATTATGAATTCTTAGTGATGCCTTTCGATTTAACAAATTCTCTAGCTGCATTTATGGATTTGATGAATAGGGAGTTTCAAGAGTACCTAGATAAGTTCGTGATTGTTTTTATTGATGATATATTAGTGTATTCTGGTAGTTGGGAGAATATGCAAAATGTCTTTGGACAATTTTATAGACCCCACGAGAGCACCAGTTATATGCTAGATTCAGTAAGTGCCAGTTTTGTCTTGATAAGGTCGCTTTCTTGGGTCATGTCATATCAGCTAAAGGACTTAGTATGGACCCTCAGAAGACTGAAGCTATTACTAATTGAAGACCTCCCACTAATGTGACAGAAGTCAAGTGTTTCCTTGGATTGGCAGGCTACCATAGAAAATTTGTTGAAGGATTTTCCAATATAGCGGCCCCACTGACCAAGTTAACAAGGAAAGAGGAGAAGTTTGAGTGGTTAGATACCTGTCAGAGAAGTTTTAATGAATTACAAGAAAGATTAACAATAGCTCTTGTGCTTACATTACCGACAGAAAGTGATGGCTTTACAATCTATATTGATGCTTCGAGACAGGGATTAAGGTGTGTTCTCATAAAGAATGATAAGGATGTAGCCTATGCTTCTAGGCAACTGAAGAAACATGAGCAGAACTATCCCACCCACGACTTAGAGCTAATAGTGGTGGTTTTTGCATTGAAAATATGGAGGCACTACTTGTATGGTGTTGTTGTTAAAATTTTCATAGATCAAAAAAGTCTACACTATTTGTTCACTAAGAAAAAACTAAACATGAGGCAGAGGAGATGGTTGAAATTAATAAAAGATTATGATTGTATGATGGAATACCACCCTGGAAAATGTAGTGGTTGATGCTTTAAGTAGGTGACCTACTAGCTCAATAGCACAACTGAATACAATATACCTTCCACTTTTAGTGGAAATGAGATCACTAGGAGTTAGATTGAATGTACTAGACTCGGGAGCATTGGTGGCTACATTTCACTAGATTAGAGAGAGACAAGAACAAGATCCCTAGTTGATGAAGTTGAGAACTAGTCAAGGACGCCATTTACAATCCAAGAAGATGGTACTATGAAGAGGGGGCAATGATTGTGCATACCATATATGGGGGACCTGAAGAAAGAAATCTTAGAGGAAGCTCACTTCTCAGCTTATGTTATGCATTCAGGTAGCAAAAAAATGTACCACATCCTTAAGGAACATTATTGGTGGAGAGGAATGAAGAAAGAAGTAGCATAATTTGTTACTAAATGTTTAACTTGTCAATAGGTTAAAGCAGAACATCATAAACTTGCAGGAATGATGCAGCCCCTCTGAGTCCCAGAATAGAAGTAGGAAAAGATTACTATGGACTTTGTAGAAGGGTTTCTACAGAGTTAAAAGGGGACAGTACTGTATGGGTGATCGTGAACAGATTAACAAAGTCCCCACATTTCCTTCCGATCAAAAATGATTACCCCTTAAATAAATTAGTCTAGCTTTATGTGGATGAGATAGTGAGGCTCCATGGTTCACCAACCTCTATTGTTTCAGATCGTGACCCTAGATTCACATCTAAATTTTGGCCCAACTTACAAAAAGCCTTGGGTATGCGATTAAAGTTTAGTACTGCATTTCACCATCAGACATAAGGTCAATCAGAGAGAACTATTCAAACACTTGAGAATATGCTTAGGTCTTGTGTTATGGAATTCAAGGGTAGTTGGGACACCAACCTACCACTGATAGAATTTGCCTATAATAATAGTTATCAGGCCAGCATTGACATGACCCCTTATGAGGTACTTTATGGAAGAAAGTCCAGAACTCCAATATGTTGGGACGAGGTAAGAGAAAGAAAACTGATAGGTCTCGAACTTGTTCAGGTGACAACAAACAAAGTCCAAATTATTTGGGATAGATTAAAAATGGACCAGGATAGATAGAAAATATATGCAGATAATCACCATAGAGATCTTGTTTTTGAAATTAGAGATAAGATGTTTCTTAAGATTTCCCCTTGGAAAGGCATATTGAGATTTGGGAAATGTGGTAAACTAAGTCTGCATTACATAGGACCGTATGAAGTTACAAAAAGATTGGACTAGTGGCGTATCAACTAAGGTTACCAGATGAACTTGCGAGGGTTCACAATATCTTCCGTGTGTCTATGGTTCGCCAATATCTAGTTGATCTATCTTATGTAATCTCAGAACAAACAGTGAACCTAAAAGAAGATTTCACTTTCAAGGAAGAACCAATATAGGTCCTTGACCGCAGAGAAAAAGTTTTACGTAAAAAGACCATTCTGCTGGTTAAGTTATTGTGGAGGAACCACGCGATAGAGGAAGCTACATGGGAGCTTAAGCAGCAAATGCGTACATTATACCCTCATTTATTTCAAGCCTGTACTCTCAGTTAAATTTCGAGGAAGAAGTTTTTTATAAGGAGCAGTGATTGTAAAACCCCAAACTTTCCCTTCTATCAGTTTATAGATTTTATTATGGGTGAATAGTGTTTTCAGATGAATAGTGAGCTCGGGTAAACAATATTTCCAATTCAATAGGGATTTTGAGCACCCAGCCCTGAAAATTTTTTGAAAATACCCAAAATAGGTATTCGAGTCAAATGACATTGAAACGGATCGAAAACAAGCCCAATCGAATGAATTTTGAGAATTTCATAAGTTTAGGACAAAATTGTCCTTTTTGGAAAATAATGGGTATTAATGATTTTAAACTCATTCAAAATTTTTGACGCATCTAATTACTAAGTATTGATCCTAATTAAAGTATCTCATGTTCAATTTGATGGTGAGACAGTTGTGGAACATTTTCGAGATTTAGTCTAGTTTATAGGTGTAGTAATTCATGAAAGGGTAAATTGGTCTTTTTACATAAATGAAGTTAATTAATAAATTTTAAATGAATCACATTTATTGACCAATTACAAGACTCCATATGGTTTAAGAAACATTAAATTAGATGATGATGAGTCATTTAATATGTTTAATAAGAAAATGACATGTGTAAAGTGTTAAAGTAGTAGTATAAAAAGGCAAAAGAAAACAAAATTTGGTTCATTTGAAAGGAGGGTTTGTGAGAACCAAAAAGAAAGGAAGAAAAGAAGAAATAAAGAGGGAGAATTCAACCAAGGAGAAGAGGAAAAAGAGAGGTCCCATTTTTGGTAAATTTGGAGTAATTTGGAGTAGAAATTGAAGAAATCTTGACCTAGAAATCGTGTGCACCAATTTCCTAAGAGATTGGGATAAAATGTGGTAAGTTTTTCATATTTTAAGTTATTTATTTTGTGGATTTCATATGGTATGGAGTTATTTAAGATCAAAAGTTGTTTTTGACTTATTATGGAGTAGATAATAAACTTGAAAGCATGTAAAGGTTTAAAACAACGAAAGTGAATCAAGAAACCAAGGTTAGGGTTAAGATGTTCATAATATGGATTTGATGTCAATCAAGTAAAGAAATGAAAAGGGATTGAATTAGAATTGATTTGAGTTTATTTATGTTAGAGTAGTGCCCTAAAGGCCATCTCCTTTAGCGCATTTTGTTCAAATTCGTGTACAGACTTTATGAATAAATAAAGAAAGGCATATTTCATTAATTTGATATTCATTGTTATGAATTGATGTTG
>JANZXV010000004.1:10808654-10820807 GCA_027576455.1 Erythroxylum roigii | reverse complement strand
GGAGATTGCAGCCTGCAATTTTCCAGAAGACAGCCTGCCGATTGAGAACATGGAGCTTAAGATGTGTTCTTACGCTCGAAGATACTTGTGAAACTCGAAGATATTGTTAAAATCTATAACAATAAATCTAATAAAGAATTCATGTCACCATGTAAGATGTCTCCAGCAGCCAATGGAGCACGTAGCTAACAGATACTAGCAATAAACCAAAACGTCGAAGTAAGGTCACAACAAGAATGCCTTTTAAGGAATCCGCATTTTAGCATCTGGATTTCATTAGCATTACAGGGAGAAAGCAACTATATCAAATATTACACAACCTTTTGTTTGATCCACATTTTACATCCATCATGCCTTACCATCCAGACATTATGCTTCACCAGGCCAAACAATATGGACTTCTTCTGTAGGAATCTAGGTGTGTAGTGTCATTTGTACTCGTTAATTGATAATGGCCAACATGATCAATCATGATAATCCATGGATAAATATCACATTTATCTAGCAAGTTGAATCTGGATTGAATTTCACTGCTTCCCTCCAGATGAGTTCTTTGATGTGCTCATCAGTACATGATGGATGCTCAAAGTCAAAGCGGTATGGCTTAGGACATACGGGTTGATCATTGATATTATGAAAATTTTCTAAAGAAAATGAGACATTTCTTTAAATTATTTTCTACAAGTTGATTATCTAAAAATAAAGTAACCGTAAATATGATATATTGTACTTTATATATTGTTTAGTATATTTTATTATTTAGCATAAATAATTTTATTATAAAATAAAATATAGTTAAAATTAATAAAAGTACTTTTTATTTTTATGTTGCCAAACAGTCTACTGGATGAAGCTTTTTTAAAAAAGCTATTTTTTTAATTGACAGCCAAACAATCAATTGGCTTTTTAGAAAAACTCTTCTCAGAAAAGCTCTACTGACAAAAGCTCTAATGACAAAAGCTCTACTGATAAAAGCTCAACCAAACGGGCCCTAAAATTGTTTTCTTCATGATATTAGAGCCAATAAAGATCTTGACCTATTGTTTGCCCCCAGAAAGGAGCCCATCATTTAAGCAGCTGGACAAAGATTTAAAGTCTGCATGAAACAAATTGTCCAATAATATTTTTTTCCCTAAGAGGGAGCCTATTTGACTTCAATCAAAAGTCCAACCTTGATAAGCATTGTTTACGTACCTCTCCAGATTGTGCAAGTAAAAAAGGGACTTACATGTGTGAGGAAGTGTTAAGAATACTTACATGTGAGTGTCTTCTATCAAAAAAAAAGGAGAAAGAAGACTGACATATAAGTCTAGTGGATTATGCTACATATTGTCAATTGATTTTAGGATAGAATCTCACTTGAGCTTGTGTAGTCTAACTTTCCTCCTCATACAGGACTGTTGATTATAACTTACATGATAATTTCCAAACGTGTTAAGATGATCAACTAAATTTGATAATAGTGGGACTTCAAAGAGAACGTTTGGTTTTTGAAATTGCAACGCAAGTCTGATTTGTTTACTTTAATTTCCATATTTAAATTGTGTTCAAAATATGCAATTCATGTAGGAAAAGCTAATTGCATTATATACTAAAAATAGGCTCATTTGTTATTTGTGGACATAAGGAATAATTAGTGATAGTCTATCAACATTAAGTATTTTTAATAAATTTTATAGTAAATCAACATAAGTGATGAATTTGATATAATAAACATTTATAAATTTAGTATATCTCTATTGAAAATTTTATGGTGGCATACCTCGATGATATTCTAATATACAATCAGACAGAGGAAGAGCATATAGCCTATATGTGGAAAGTCTTGATAGCACTGCAAAAGAATAAATTGTATGCTAATATGAAGAAATGCAGTTTCATGACAAACAAACTGTTATTTCTAGGATATATCATTAGAGAAGATGGTATTAGAGTTGATGAAGAGAAAGTCTGAGCTATAAGGGAGTGGCCTATCCCTACAAAAATAATAGAAGTGATGAGTTTCCATAGGCTGACTATATTTTATAGGCGATTTATAAAGAACTTTAGTAGCATTGCAACTCTTATTACAGATTACCTGAAGAAAAGGATGTTTTAGTGAGGAGAAGAAACTGAGACTAGTTTTACTGTGTTGAAAGAAAAATTATGCACTGCTCCTGTTTTAGCATTATCGAACTTTAAGGCCTTGTTTGAAGTTGAATGTGATAATTGTGGTGTTGGGATAGGTGTTGTGTTGTCCTAACGGAAGAAGCTAGTAGCGTTTTTCAGCAAAAAGCTCAGCGATGCTAGGCATAGGTGGTCCACATATGACCAAGAGTTTTTCCCTATAGTTCGTGCAGTGAAGACATGGTAGTGCTACCTAATCAACAAGGAATTTGTGTTGTATACAAATCATAATGCCCTGAAATATTTAAAGAGCTGGAAGAAAATGATAAGGGTATGCATGTTAAGTGGACCCAGTTCTTAGAGAAGTTCAGCTTTATATTGAAGCTAAAACTGGCGTGCAGAATAAAGTGGCTGATGCATTAAGCAGGCGTGCTAACCTGCTTGTCACCATGAGTCAAGAGGTTATGGGGTTTGAAATTGTGAAGATTTTGTATGCCACTAATGAAGACTTCCAGAGAGTATGGGAAAACTATGTAAATAAACATACTGATGGTGACTTTCACATCCATGATGGCTTTCTTATGAAAGGAAATCAACTAGGCATTCCCAAAAATTTCTTAAAGGAGAAGTTGGTTCGTGATCTACATAGAGGAGGTCTTTCTGGTCATCTAGGGTGTGACAAGACCTATGCTACAATTAAGGAGAGATATTATTAGCCCCACATGCGAAGGGATATGATGCATCTTATGCAGAGGTGCTATGTGTGCCAGACAACAAAGGGTCAATCTTAAAATACTGATTATGTACTCCTCTACCTATCCCAGAAAATATTTGGGACATTTTATATAAAACCCCAAATTTTCCCTTCTATCGGTTTATATATTTTATTGTGGGTGAATAGTATTTTTAGATGAATAGTGAACCCGGATAAACAGTATTTTCACTTAAATAGGAATTTTAAGGATCCAATCTCCAAAAAAATGCAAAAATACCTAGAATAGGTATTAGAGTCAAGTCAAATGACATTTAAATGGATCACAAACAAGTCCAATCAAATGAATTTCAGGAATTTTATAAGTTTCGGACAAAAATGTCCGTTTGGAAAATAATTGGTATTAATGATTTAAAACCCATTCACAATTTTTGAGGCATCTAATTACTAAGTATTGATCCTAATTAAAGCATCACATGGTCAATTTGGTGGTGAGATGGTTGTGGAATATTTTCATGATTTAATCCATGAAAGGGCGAATTGATCTTTTTATATAAATAGAGTTAATTAATAAATTTTAAATGACTCACATTTATTGACCAATGACAAGGCTCCATATGGTTTAAGAAACATTAAATTAGATGATGATGAGTCATTTAAGATGGTAATAAGAAAATGACATGTGTAAAGTATTAAAGTAGTATAAAAAGGCAAAAGAAGACAAAATTTGGTTCATTTGAAAGGAGGATTCCTGAGAACCAAAAAGAAACAGAGAAAAGAAGAGAGAAAGAGGGAGAATTCATCCAATGAGAAGAGGAAGAAGAGAGGTGCAATTTTTGTTAGATTTGGACTAGAAATTGAAGAAATCTTGAGCTAGGTTTGGTATTCACTAATTTCCTAAGAGATTAAGAGGAAAAAGTGATAAGTTTCCTAGCTTAAATTTCTAATTTTTATGGGTTTCTTGAGTGAGATGGATGTGTTTAAGATAAATGTTGTCTTTTTATTACTTTGATGTTTCTTTGTATAGAATTAGTTAAATATGACAAGAGAGGAAAGTGTAGTGGAATTCTGTCTTAGGTTAACTTAACCTAGTCCCAATGTTTTAGCCATAACTCGGCCTATAGACCTCCAAATTGGGTGATTCCAATTGAAGCTAAAACCTAAGACATAGTAATAAAAGTCTCTAGAAGATACCTAGACCTAATTCGGGATGAATGATATTGAAATTTTAGATCGAAAGTCGTAACCTGATACTGCCCCTGTGTTGAAACAGCTTGTGTATTTGGTACATTTTTCATGATTTAAAAGTCATGATTTTGATGATGTAAAAACTATAGACATAGGGGAATAAAAGTCTAGAAGACCTTAAAACCTAGTTTGAACATTTACTATGTGAAAATTAAGGAACAAGTGGAGGTATAGATTCTGGACATGGGTTATAACCGTGACCCATCATGCATGGTTGTGATATGGTGAATTAAATTGGGTGAGATTGTGTTTCGAAGGAATTGGTAAGTTAGAATGGATAAAATATGGACTTAAGTGACTTTTGAAGTTAGAGTTGGAAACAGTAACCAATATGTTAGCTTACGGAAGTGAGCAGAAATATGATTAGCATACGTGTTACACGATAAAATACAAATCTCAAATTTAGTTAAACTAAATATATAGTTTTAATGCCTTATTTCCTAATTTGGAAATAAATGCCTAAGCAAAATGCATTTTGTGTAGATAAAGGAGAGTCACCGAACGCATGAGTGTGCTTAGTGATAAGTGTGCAAAATTGTGAGTGTATCTTTAAACTGATTTTATGAAAGAAAAATGGTTTCTATTTTATCATGAAAAGTATGTTTATGAATAAGTGCATTGGTGTTGCTATTTGAATTTGAAAGCTAATTTTTATGAGATTTATATATATGCTTTGAGATGGCGTTGAATTAAAATTGCATATACATTAAATTGGTACGACAATGAAATTTGAACATTAACTGAATTGGTGTAGAAATGTGGTGCACCTTTGTATTAATTGTTGTTTAACCTGTGGTACGCCGTTAGGTCTCCTTATACATATGATTATACCGATCATATTATGTCCTAACGTGTATGGAAAAGTTTGTGGGGAGTGTATGTCATTAATGGTGGGTGGTGTCGTGTCTGTCAGTATGTCTTATGAGTTGCCCTCTACACGTATGGAGTATATATTGTGCTAACTCTATTACGAGTAAATGATGCAGAACTAGCTCCGTAACTACTGATTTATATGTAGTGTCAACACCGTTATAGGTAGGCGATGTAGAACCAGCTTTATAATAATCGATATATAGTGGTTAACCTAGTGTGGGTAAGCGATGCAAAACTAGCTCTGTTACTAGAGGTTATCCATGCACAAGTAAGAGATGCAGAACCAGCTCCGTGGGCTTACAACTAACGGTACCAAAATGGAAAAGAAAATTTTAAAAGAGAAAGTTCATGAAACTATTGATTTCTATCTCTGTTTACTTTACAAGAAAAGAGGAACTTGATTGTGTTTTACATGTGCATTGATTATATGAATTTGTTATCTCAGAACATTAATTATTGCTTAAGAAGAAAAGGAAATTATTTTTGTTCTTCAAAGAGGTTAATGTTTGTATAAATGTTTGAATGGAAACTATAACACTCACTCAACTCATTTAGCTCACTCTTTATTTTATGTACTATTTTTTTAAATTTTAACCTCCTAGGTGCACGCTTAGGGATTTCAATAGCCAGGACACCAACATTTAAGTAGCTAGCTTCGTCACATGTGGCTGTGTAGGCAATTTTGCTTGTGCATTTTTTTTTACATGTATTGCATAATTAGGAACATGTTTTGAACATCTTTTGTGTAAAGATAGATTGTAAATGTTTTACTTCGTATAGTTCATCATCTTCGTAAATATGTCCTGATCCTAGTTTTGTGAAAATATTGTTATTTATAAATGTTATTTTCTTTAACTAAATGCATGAATGTGTTTGACCCTTTGAGATTGTTTCTGAATGGACTTGAAGTCCAGAAGTAGCAATGGTGCTTTGGTTAAGTGGATAGAAGTGTTTTGAATTGCTTTTTAGTAACCCCCAATTTTTGGTTTTATTAAATAACAGTTGTTATGCTGCTGAAATTTTTAATGAAGGTTACTTTTATAAACTTCCACTACTATTCCTTTTTCTTTTCTTTATATTGATTTTAAAATATTTTAAAGAAAAGGGAAAAGGCTTAGCTCCAGGGGAACTTTCCAGTTAGACTAGATATCAACTGGATGGTTTTCGTGGGGTGCCAAGCAAGTGACCTAGTCATCAGGAAAAGGACCTGCTAGTGTTGGTATCAGAGCTAAGTTACCCTTTTCTGTTTAATTCATTTGCAAAATGTTTTTGAAGTTGTTTTCGAAGTGAGGTGACCTATAAAATGTTGTAATTTACATGCATATAGTTCAGGACATGAAAGTCTTATACATTTGCAATTTGCCAAATGCATAGCATGATGCACAGACGAGGCCATGGACATCCCCGTAGGGCCACACCAATGGCTCCTACACCTAAGGCACTACCAGGAAAGGAAGAGGAACACTTGCCAAACTCAGTAAGTGCCTCCATAAATCAACCTCAATCTCAACTATCAAGGCTAACATAACCAACTGGGGGAAATTTTACCATAGAGCAGATGGCTCAGATATTTGCCGCAGTCATGCGACAGTCACACGAAAGTGGAGAAACTTATGGATGTTCCATCGAGCGGGTGTGTAAACTGGGCGTAAAGCCTTTTGATGGAAGTGGAGATCTAGAGAGCGCACTCACATGGTTAGACCAAATTACAAATATATACCAAGTTGTGGGATGTACAAATGAGCAGAGAGTGGTATTTTGCACCTTACTCCTTGAGGACAAGGCAAAAGATTGGTGGGAAGCTATTGAGAGATGTCATCCAGATCGGGTATCTTAGTTTGATTTTCTAAGAGAGTTTACTGATAGGTTCTACCCCTAGAGTTATAAGGATGCCCAAGTAGAGGAATTTTTTTGTCTAGAGCAGGGTCCAATGTCAATGACATAATATGAGAAGAAATTTTCAAAGCTTATCAGACATGTTTTGTTTATTGCTAACAGTGAAGAGCAAAAGTGTAAGAGGTTTGTTATAGGTTTGAACCCCAGGTTAAGGATCCATTTGTCTCTGGCCTTACAAACACATTATGGGGAGTTAGTGGAAGCTACAATGAAGGTGGAAAGAAATATAACGGCGATCACCCAGACTATGAGATCAGAACAAAAACGCGGTGCACCAGCTAGCTGATCTCAGGGTTCAGTAAGAAGAAGCAAGTCAAGATGGATCGGTGGGCAGAGGTTCAGTAGTGGGGGATCAATTAGTCAGGGATCCTTTGGGTCACCTCATAAACCCAGAGATTTTCGTGACACCAGAATAGTAGTGCCAGAGTGTAGTACTTATTAAAAGAGACATATGGGCAAGTGTCGAATGAATATAACGGGTTATTTCCACTGTGGAAAGGAGGGCCACTTTAGGAGAGATTGCCCTCAGTTGATTACTACAGAGAGATCAGTGGTGAGATCTTCAGCACCTTCGCAAGTTAGAGGGGTTTTTAGACAGGGCGGTCGAGATTCTCAAGCTAGAGGGTTAAGTTTTCCTGCATCCAGCAAAGGTTTAGGAGGTATGGAGTAGCCCTCACAGGGCAAGCAGGTAAACCCCGCACATAAGCTGGAGTCTTTGCAATCACTCAGTAAGAGGTAAATGCCGCACCAGATGTAGTCACTGGTATGATTTCTATTTTGAGCATGATGCTTATGCTTTAGTAGATCCCGGTGCTACAAACTCTTTTTATCACTAAATTTTTCTGCAAAATTGGATGTGGAACCTCAATGGTTAGAGAGTGGAATAATAGTTTCCATTCCAGCTGGAAACTCACTTTTTACTGAGAGTGTTTGTTGGCAGTAACGTAATGATTGATGGTCAGAAGTTCCCGACATATTTGATTATATTAGACATCTGGGATTTTGATATTATTCGCGAAATGGAATGGTTGTCCACACATCATGCAGTAGTGGATTGTTCTAAAAAGGAGGTTAGATTGAGTCAGTTGGGGAATCCAGAGGTAACATTTCGTGGATTACGAAAAGTCCTCCCCACAAGTATAGTTACCACCATGGTGGCCAGGAAATTTCTCAATAAAGGATGACAGGGATATCTAGCGCATATAATTGAACAAGGCAAAGATGTGGTGAAATTAGAAGATACTCCGGTGGTTGGAGAGTTTCCCGATGTATTTTCAATGGATCTTTCAAGATTACCTTCAAATAGGATGATCGAGTTTGGGATAGAGTTAACTCTAGGAACCCAACCAATCTCTATGACTCCGTACAGAATGGCTCCAATGGAGTTAAAGGATTTGAAAGTATAGATGGAGGAGTTGTCAAATAAGGGTTTTGTGAGACCTAGTGCTTCCCCTTGGGGAGCTCCAGTCCTCTTTGTTAAAAAGAAGGATAGGAGTTTAAGGTTATGTATCGACTCAAACAGTTAAATAAGGTGACAGTCCGCAACCAGTATCCCCTCCCAAGGATTGATGATCTATTTGATCAACTGCAAGGATCTAAGGTGTATTCGAAGATTGATCTGAGATCAGGCTATTGCTAGTTGAAAATTTGCAGTGAAGATGTCCCGAAGACTGCCTTTCGGACTAGGTATGGGCATTATGAATTCTTGGTTATGCCCTTCGGATTAACAAATGCTCCAGCTACTTTTATGGATTTGATTAATAGGGTGTTTCGAGAGTACCTCAATAAGTTCGTGATTGTTTTTATTGATGACATATTAATGTATTTCTGCAGTTGGAAGGAACATACAGAACATATTTAGACAGTTTTACAGACCCTACGAGAGCACCAGTTATATGCTAAGTTCAGAAAGTGCTAGTTTTGGCTTGATAAGGTCGCTTTTTGGGTCACGTCATATCAGCTAAAGGACTTAGACCCCCAGAAGATTGAAGTTATTACTAATTGGAGACCTCCCACTAATGTGACAGAGGTCAAGAGTTTCCTTGGATTGGTAGGCTACTGCAAGAAATTTATTGAAGGATTTTCCAAAATAGTAACCCCACTGACCAAGTTAACAAGGAAAGAGGAGAAGTTTAGTAGTCAAATGCTTGTTAGAGAAGTTTTGATGAATTAAAATAAAGATTAACAACAACTCCTGTGCTTACATTACCGACAGGAAGTGATGGTTTTACAATCTATAGTGATGCTTCGAGACAAGGGATTAGGGTGTGTTCTCATACAGAATGATATGGTTGTAGCCTATGCTTCTAGGAAATTAAAGAAACATGAGCAGAACTGTCCCACCATGTCTTAGAGCTAACAGCGTTGGTTTTTACATTAAGAATATAGAGGCACTACCTGTATGGTGTTCCTTGTAAAATTTTCAAATATCACAAGAGTCTGCAGTATTTGTTCACTCAGAAAGAACTAATCATGAGACAGAGGAGATGGTTAGAATTAATAAAAGATTACGATTGTACGTTGGAATAATAACCTAGAAAAGCCAATATAGTGAGTGGCTGATGCCTTAAGTAGGAGACCTACCAACTCAATAGCACAACTGAAGACAATATACCTTCCACTTCTAGTGGAAATGAAATCGTTAGGAGTTAGATTGAATATGGCAGACTTAGGAGCACTGGTGGCTACATTGGACCAGGTTAGAGAGAGACAGAAACAAGATCCCCAATTGATGAAGTTGAGAACGGGAAGAGGACATAATTTACAATCCAAGAAGATGGTACTATAAAGAGGGGGCAACAATTGTGCATATTGGATGTGGGGGACTTGAAGAAAAAAATCTTAGAGGAAGCTCACTCCTCAGCTTATGCTATGCATCTAGGTAGCACAAAAATGTACTACACCCTCAAGGAACATTATTGGTGGAGAGGAATGAAGGATGAAATAGCAGAATTTGTTGCTAAATGCCTAACCTGTCAATAGGTTAAAGAAAAACATCAAAAACCTACAGGAATGATGCAGCCCCTCCCAGTCCTAGAATGGAAGTGGGAAAAGATTACTATGGACTTCATAGTAGGGCTTCCACGAAGTCAGAGGGGGCACAATATTTTATGGGTGATCGTGGACAGGCTAACAAAGTTTGCACATTTCCTTCCGATCAGAAATGATTACCCCTTAAATAAATTAGCCTAGCTTTATCTGGATGAGATAATGAGGCTCCATGGTGCACCAACCTCTATTGTTTCGAATCATGACCCTAGATTCACATCCAAATTCTAGCCCAACTTACAGAAAGTCTTTGGGTACACGATTGAAGTTAGTACTGCATTTCACCCTTAGATGGATGGTAAGTCAGAGAGAACTATTCAAAAACTTGAGGATATACTTAGGTCCTATGTCATGGAATTCAAGGGGAGTTGGGACACCCACTTACCGCTAATAGAATTTGCCTACAATAACAGCTATCAGTCCAACATTGACATAGCCACTTATGAGGCGCTTTATGGAAGAAAGTGCAGAACTCTAATATGTTGGGACGATGTAGGAGATAGAAAATTGATAGGTCCCGAACTTGTGCAGGTGACAATATACAAAGTCCAGATTATTCGAGATAAAGTAAAGAATGCTCTGGATAGATAGAAAAGTTATGTGGATAATCGTCATAGAGATCTTGTATTTGAAATTGAAGATAAGGTGTTTCTTAAGATTTCCCCTTAGAAAGACATATTGTTGGGCACCCCACCCTCGCGAAACACATGCCCGACATCCTAAGTGACATTCGAACACGCATCCCACAAGGCGGCGTGCCCCCACCAGTCACTCATCATAATCAAACTCGTTTCTCCTATTTTAGAACAGATTTTGGGAAACTTCAAATCATAATTTCAATTCAACTTCTTCAGAACATTTGTTCCTCATTGTCATAAGTTTCTAATGACACCAAAATCATTCACTTTGATTAAGAAATCTGAAAGTTATACATCAAACATTTTCTGACTATTATTACACTAAGCAATACAATATACTTAACTTCCATCCAGAAATTGAAAGTCTTAGAGACTGAATTAAAATTCAATTTCTTCAGATAATTTGTAGCTCTATGTCTCTATTTTATTTAACAAAAATAATCATCTCATTTGGAGCTCTATAGATCAAGATATCATCAAAATACTGAAGCATGTTTAGTAAAATATCCAATTCATACTCTTTCAATCGATACCCTTAATTTGATTCAATCAATCTTTTTCAAATCAATCCCAAAAGCTATAAACATTTATGGATAGATAGAGAAATGTGTTAGGAATCCAATGGTTTAAAAATCAGGTTATTTAGATGTCAAATGAAAAAGTTATGTCCAAAGAGTAAAATATGTTCATGTTTTGGAGGGGGGGTATTTGCACGATCGCGATTTTCGCGTAAATCCACACTCGCGATCGCGACTTCTCCCTTCCTGCTTTTCTTCTTCCGACTTGTATTGGTAAAATGGGCATAACTTTCACTAAAGATATCGGATTAAGGTCATTCTTAGACTATTTTGAAGAAGACTTCTAGATCAACAACTTCTCTGAAGACCTCGAAAACAAATATTGCTACTATAAGGGTCAAAATTTCAAAACAATGTAGCTGTCCCGAATGTCTATCCTAAGCAGCATCACTAACTTCTAATGATCATATCTCTCAACTCCAATGTCCAAAAGTTTCATACTATATATCATTGGAAAGATAGAAAAGTAATCTACAACTTGGAAGAAGACAACTTTGTCCATTGCAGCCTAGATCAATACAGTTTCTCCCTTGAAGCCAGAATACACATTTTTACCTCTATAGAAAACTTGAAAATGAAATGTACAATTTGGAAATGTCATCGGAAAAACACAATCATATCTCATTAACATCAAAAGATAAGAGTTTATACAAGGCTTTAATGGGCATTTCAAGCCACAATACATCAATATCTCAAAATCCCAAAATACAAAAAGATACATGAACAGTAATTTGCTCAAAATACAACTAAAGCCTTGTAGTCACAAATCTAGCTTACAACACAAAAAGAAGCAAATTTTGGAGTGATGCCTCGATTCTTTTTCACTCATTTTCTTGCTCCTCACCTGGAGATGAGAAGGAATGGGGGTGAGCTTAAAGCTTGTAGGTAACAATTTTATAACAAGAAACAAGCAAAAACCCTTGAAATATTCATTTCCATGGTAAAATTCACATTAAGATCCATGCAACACATATTTTCCAAATTCACAACTTATCAAGCAATTCATAACATCAAGAATAATGAATTCATCAAACTTGTCACAAATCATAAACAC
>JANZXV010000004.1:10790395-10802668 GCA_027576455.1 Erythroxylum roigii | reverse complement strand
CTTTGAGATGGCATCGAATTGAAATTGCAATTGCACTGAATTGGCACAACAATGGAATTTGAACATGAACTGAATTGGTATAGAAATATGGTGCACCTATGTATTAATTGTCGTTTAGCCTATGGTATGCCATTAGGTTTCCTTATACATATGATTATACCAATCATAGTACGTCCTGTCAGTAACGGTGGGTGGTGTTGTGTTTATCAGTATGTCTTGTAAGTCACCTGCTGCACATATGGAGTATATATTGTGCTAGCACTGTTACGGGTAAGCGATGCAGAACTAGCTTTGTAACCATTGATTTATATGTAGTGTCAGCACTGTTATAGGTAAGCGATACAGAACTAGCTCCATAACAATCGTTATATAGTTGTTAACCTAGTGCTGGTAAGCGATACAGAACTAGCTTCGTTATTAGAAGTTAGCCAGGCACAGATAAGCAGTGTAGAACCAAGCCCGTGGCCTTACACCTAATGGTACCAAATGGCAAAGAAAATTTTATAAAAGAAAGTTCATGAAAGTATCGATTGCCATCTCTATTTACCTTATAAGAAAAGAGGGACTTGATTATGTTTTACATGTGCATCGACTATATGAATTTGTTATGTCAGAACATTAGTTATTGCTTGAAAAGAAAAGGAAATTATCTTTGTTCTTTATAGAGGTTAATGTTTGTATAAACGTTTTGAATGGAAACTATAACACTTACTGAGCCCGTCTAACTTACCCTTTATTTTCTTTTCTTTTCTTAAAATTTTAACCTCCCAGGTGCACGCTTAGGGATTTCAATAGCTGGGACTTCACCATTTGAGTAGCTACCTTCATCACATGCAACTGTGTAAGTAGTTTTGCTTGTGCATTTTTTGTACATGTATTGCATAATTATGAACATGTTTTGAACATCTTTCGTGTAAAGATAGATTGTAAATGTTTTATTACGTATAGTTCATCATCTTCGTAAATATGTCTTGATCTTGGTTTTTGTGAAAATATGGTTATTTATAGATATTCTTTTCTTTATCTAACTGTATGAATGTGTTTAAACCTTTGAGATTGTTGTTGAATGGGGTTGAAGTCCAGAAATAGTAGTGGTGCTTTGGTTAAGTGGATAGAAGTATTTTTGCTTTTCAGGAGCCTAAAATTTTTGGTTTTATTAAATAACAGTTGTTATGCTGTCGAAATTTTAAATAAAGGTTACTTTTTAAAACTTCAACGTCTACCCCATTTTTCTTTATATTGAGTTAAAATATTTTGAAGAAAAGGGAAAAGGCTTAGCTCAAGGGGAACTTTCCAATTAGAGTGGATATCAACTAGAGGGTTTTCGTGGGATGCCAGGCAGGTCGCCTAGTTATATGAAAGGGGCACGTCAATGGTCCTTAAGGTCGGTTGTACATGTTTGGTTGCTCCCATATATACGTTAATGCTCGACAGTCATGATTATAAGAATTACTCCTAAAAATATCGCAACACAACATAGGCATCGGTGAAGCTTCTGAAAACATATGAGAAAATGACTTCTTCCAATACAGTGATACTTTATACTGTGAAGACATATTTTGTCTTTCATAAAAGAAATATCTACTCGATCCTTCCATTATGAGTTGTGGCTATGATAGTAAATCTTAAACCCCATAATAGCCCACAAACTCAAGATTAAGTAGAAAAATTCAAAAGATAATTAAATTAATAAACCACAAATACAATATAATAAAATAAAATAAATACAAAAGCAAAAGCAAAATTAAAATTAAAATTAAAATAAAAATAAAATAAAATAAAAAATAAAGATAAAACAAAATAATAGGAAAATGACTAGAGTTATAGAATTCAGGCCTTCCTAATATCAAAGTTCACAGTAACGGTGCCAAAAACTTGATTGACCTATTTCATGAGTTGGTCAATTATATAATAACCATAAGTGAATAGTATAGTTGTAGTTAGTACCAGTATGTACGGGTTGATCGCACGAAGATGATGAATATTACTAATTACCATTCCCTTATTATCTAGCCTAAGGATTGATTTTAGATTTTAATTAAATGAACTAAAACTAAGCAAGTAAAATAAAATAGGAAACAATAATGAACACAGAGATAGTGGAATTCACTTTAAAAACTATCATTATTAGAAATTGGTGTCTAGGTTCGAATCCCCTAAACCCTTAACAGATTGATCTTTTTCATGCAATTGTTTTGTTGATGTATTAGACCGTGGAGAGTCCTATAGTATGCTAGTAGCTGACCTTGAGTCTATCAAAAACTAATCCTAAGGTTTCCAACCGAATTACTCAGGGTAAAGTTTATAGGATTACGTTATCGATTTATGAGTCCCTCTAATAGGTTTGACCTTAATCCGAAAGATTTATGTCATCTTATCTCTAGACTCCTTCCAATTACGATAGATCTATTTAAACTTAGGATTTCTTAACCTCTACGTATGAAATCAAATTAAAAATAAAACACATAATCGAACCCAATATAACAATCACACCAATTGCATTAGTAAAAGAATCAAATCATATCAAAGTATTAACAAAAGGTTCATCTAACCTAACTACTAACTGAATGTTTAGTTACACTTTATCAAACACAAAATCAAACATATAATGACATAAAAAGGCAATAATAATTGTATTTACAGTTATGCTTTTGTCTGTTGCCTAAAGTAAAGGAAATGAAAGCAGTGGGTTCATAATTCTAAGTCTCACTAATTGGCTTCTATTGAATATGCTTGCAATGTAGATGCTTGATCTTGTATTTCGATGGATATTTTGATAATTTCTTCGTGTTTTCCACTTCTCTTGACCAAAATCAACCCTAGAGAACAAACTCCATATGTGAATCTAAATAATCTTGCTTTTTTACAAAATCCTAATCATTTAAGCCTACTATCATGGAAAACTCAGTTTAACTCATCCTATCAGTTTAACTCATCCTAAATCTTGTCCCCCAGCATCTTGAACTGAATGGTGTTTGAATAGTTCCAATTGAAGTGAACCTTTTCTAAAAAGAAAGTGGAGCAAAACTCTAAGGTAAGCTCTGTATAAGTGGCTCCACTATCTCAAAGATTCAGGACTATGCTCCCACACTTATAAAACATCAAACCCGTTGTGCCAAACCCACTTGCTCTAATCCTTTTCAATTGATGCATCTTCTTATCCCAAATTTCTTGTCCTTCAATCTTTGAAATTGGGTTTCATGGGCTTTAGCATTAAATTGAAGCACCACATGATATGTAGGTGAATGTGGAGCTACCTCCAAAGATGAGGGAGATCGGGCTTTAGCTTGGTCTCTATAAGAGCCTTCGACTCTTTGTCACTTTTGTGGTTTCTAGTTTTCTTTCCTTACTGCATCACTTATATTCTCCTTCTCATTCTGCCTAAAAAGAAAACAGAGTGTTAGAAAGTAAAGAATAGAAATTCTAAATAGCAATTTTCCCTACACTTTCCTCGTACAATCATTATTAATCATGCAAAATAAAACTATGCGACGATGAACATAATTCGAAATTAAAATAAATGAAAAATTTCAATTACATTCATAAAAAGTTAGAATATTAACCTAATTGCAAAATTGGGAACACCATAAATGAATTTAGAAACCAAAATGAAGAAAAATTACTAGAATTTAGAATGAAAATAAATATATTTAAATACTAAATAAACAATTAAGATCTAAATTATGCAAAACATGAAATATGGATAAATTTAAATGAACAAGAATTAACTAAATGAAAGAAAAATAATATTATATGCACAAAATGAATGATGCAGGATGCAATTCACAGGTAACAATGAGTACAGGTACAAACCCAAATTGAATTTTGCCAAATCCCATAGCAATATGACATTTAAATATCTATAAGGGCAAAATTGAATTTCAACTTGAAATCATAAAACAATAAGGAAAATATGATTAAAATACCTGAGATTGTGAAAAGGGTAAAATTCTAACTATAACAGTGATTTGGTTGGAGTATCAAACCCTAGATATGAAAATTACCTAAAAATGAAATAGAATATAACAAAAAATGCAATAAAATTGTGGATAGTGGTCAAAAATGGTGGGGGATACTAAAGGTTGTGTCTTATAGTGTCACACAAGAGGGAGAAAAGTGAAGAAGAGTGGGTGAGAGAAAGAGGGGAGTGATTATGAATTTTTTTAAAATGTAGTCAGACATAGTCTCTAGACATGACAGTGTAAGTGACTGGAAGCATGTAAGGGTGAACACGAGTGTATCTATGTGACATGTTCAGAAAATGTATGTGACACATGAAAGTTAAATGATCGTGTAAGTCACTGGGCCCGTGTGAGCAAATTGAAAAATTCACAAAAATGGGCATGGCTGTGTTTAGCGACCATGTAAGTTAATGGTCCCATATCAAACTTTAAAGCAGCACATGTGGATGTATAAAGGTAGAGACATTGGCATGTCTATAACCATGTACACCTCTAGATTCTTCGAAACTTGGAAATTTCCTGTCAACATTAAGCTAATCATATAAAAACACATTGATAATGCAAATTAGGATAAAAATCATTGACGGTGCTCATAACCTAAAATAAAACCTTAAACCAAATGTCAATTTAGCATAACATAAGCCATGAACTAATAAAATCCTAGAACTGAACTCTAAGTTAATTAAAAAATAAAGAATTAATTTAACCAAAAGTTATACCAATTCTCATATTGTCTCCTAAGTTGCACTTGTTTAACATCCTTAGCTAGATATATACATGCATAATTATGGTAAATTGTGAAGATTAAGCTCCTCCATACTAATGTCAAGTTCACCTCCAAGATACAATATGAAGCAATGGCCATTCACTTTAAAACTAATTTTTGTGTGGATGAATTTCCTAATCTATATTATATGCAAATACATTCTTGACCATAAAAGGATCAAAACATCTTCATTTGAGTTAATCTGGGAAAAATCTCTAGCGATATTTGTACAAAAGCATTTGTTTTCCCTCCTTAAATTGCTTAGACTACTTAATCCTCCAATCATGATATCTCTTGGTATGTTCCTTGTACAACTTAAAGTTCTCATAAGCCATCAACCACCATGCTTCCTTGTACAACTTAAAATTCTCATAAGCCATCAACCACCATTCTTCTAACTCATTAACTTGTAACTTCCTCTTCTCACCTATAAGTTGAAGATTAAAATTCATAAGTTTGATACCACAATATTCTTTATGCTTTAATTCCACATGCAAGTGACATGCTTTCCCATAAACAATTCTTAAAGTGCAGATCCAATTAGTGTTTTATACATTATTCTGTAGGCCGGTAGAGCATCATTTAACTTAAATGACCAATCTTTCCTATAATGCTCCACATTCTTTTCCAGAATATGTTTGAAATCCATATTAGCTACCTCAACTTGGCTACTATTTTGAGGGTGATATTGGGTTGCAATTCTTTGTGTGATTTCATACTTTTTAATTAACTTTTCAAATTACACATTGTAAAAATATGTGCCCTTATTACTAATAATTTCTCTAGACCAAAGCGTGAAAATAATTTTTTCAAGAATTTTGTTGTAACCCTAGCATCATTTGTAAGTAAAACTTAAGTGTAAACCCATTTAGACATAATCACTAGCAATTAAGATGAATCTATTACTAAAAATTGGAAAAGGGCCCATAAAATCAATATCCCAAATATCAAATACTTCATACATAAGTTTGAGGCATCTTATCACTAATAAATATTACCTAATCATTGATAATTATCACACAAAGATACATACCTTTGGGTATCCTAAAAAAATAATAACTTGGCTCAAGAACTTTCTAAGTTGTCTTATTCGCACTATGATGCCCTCTAACTAGTTCAACATAACAATATCCTAGAATCTTCCACCTCTCAGAATGAGGTACACATCTAACAATTTGGTTTTCATAAATACAAAAAAGTAAGGATCCTCCTAAAACTAGTCCTTCAAATTAGTAAAGAATTTCTACTTCTTCTAATAAGAAAGAATCTTTAGTAGGAAGTTAGCCATAAAATAAAGTGCAATACCCATGAAAAATGATTTCAAGATCACTTACCTCTAAATTGTATAGGTACTCTTTTGGAAATTAATCATCTATATCCTCTTTATTTAGATCCTATAGATTTAGGTTTTCTAAACGAGATAGATGGTGTGATACCAGGTTTTTAGCTTCCCTCTTATCCCTAATCTCTAGATTGAATTCCTGCATTATCAAAATCCATCTAATTAGTCTAGGTCTAGCATTTAGTTTATTTAGCAAGTATCTTGATATAGAGTGGTCACTATAAACAACTTTAGACATGACCAAGTCTAAATTTATCAAATGCAAAGACCAATATTAACAATTCTTTCTTTATGATAGTATAGTTATCTTAATCGTTAGTTAAAGTCTTACTAGCATATTAAATTGCCTAGAAAAGCTTATCCTTCCTCTTTCCAATTATTATGGCTACTGTAGTGTCACTTCTATGACACCTTAGTTTAAATGGTAAATTCCAATTTGGTGCAACCATAATTGGGCAATTAATTAACTTTTTGTTAAGAATGTTAAAAGCATCTAAACACTATTGAGTGAAGTTAAAAGATACCTCATTTTTCAACAATTCGGTTAAAGGCCTAGCAATTTAGATAAGTCTTTAATAAATCTTTTGTAAAAGCCTACATGCCCTAAAAAGCTTACCAAAGTTAAGGGTGGTAGTTTCTTTATAGTTTCTATTTTGTTTTTATCTACCTCAATACCTATATATGAAATTTATAGTCTAAAACAATGCCTTCTTATAACATAAAATTGTACTTTTCCCAATTTAATCGTAGATTAGTTTCCTCACATCTCTCAAACACTCTTTCTAAATTATAGAGGAATAAATCAGAGGAATTACCTCTATGATGTCTTCAAATAAATCGCCAAATATGACCATCATGCATCTTTGAGACGTAGTTGACATGTTACACAACCTAAAAGGCATCCTCCTATAAGCTAACAAACTATAAGGACATGTAAATATTGTTTTCTCTTGATCTTCCAGAGGAATAAGAATATAAAAGTAGCCTAAAAGCCAATCCAAAAAGCAATAGTGCATGTGCCTAGCTAGCCACTTCAACATTTGGTCCACGAAAGGTAAGGGAAAGTGGTCCTTTTGGGTAGCATCATTCAACTTCCTATAAACGATGCACACTCTTAACCCAACGAGGATTCTTATAGGAATCAATTCATTATTCTCATTAGGTACTATTTTCATTCCTCCTTTCTTTGGTACAACCTATATTGGACTCACCTAAGAACTATTAGAAGTAAGATAAATTACATAAGCATCTAGGAGTCTAATTACCTCTGCCTTTACCACTTCCTTTATGTTGGGATTCACCCTCTTTTAAGGCTACATAACTAGTTTGAAATTATCCTCCATAAGAATCTTGTGAGTGATAAGGGAGGGGCTAATTCCTATAATGTCACAAATCTTCCAAGCAATGGCCCTCTTATGCTCTTTAAGCACATTTCACAACTTCTCTTTTTGATCCACCTTTAAAGTTGAAACAATAATCACTGGAAGCTTTGAATTCTTCTAAAAAAATGGATGTTCTAAGTGATCAAGCAACATCTTTAACTCCATCTCTGATAGTTCTTTAATGGAAGGTTTAACCACTTCTCCTTGCTTTTATCAATCTCTTCAAACTCCTTTTTCCCTACCATGGATTGATTAGCCTCTAGGTAGGTTACTTGCTTTTCTTTTATGGTGCCATTCCCATCTTCTTCTTTACCTTAAACGAGACATAGTTCCAATTGGTTAAATACAAAATCCTACACAAAATATGAAATTGTAAATTCAATGGTATCAATAAAATAGCAAGTATCGTCTTATTTAAGGGAATGTCTCATGGAATCAAATATTTTAAAGGTGACATCTTCTTCCCTAACCCTAAGCACTAGTTTGTCAATACTCACGTTAATAATGTTGGGTCTTGAATTTTTCTAATTTTCTAAATTTCTTAATTGGTTATTTATGTTTGTTTATTGGTTTAAATTTATTATTATTATTATTATTATTGAGTTGGGCCATTAATTAGAATTTGATGGGAAGAATTAGAAATTGAAATTTGAATGAAGGTTAGGATTAAGTTAGAATTTAGTTAGATTAAGTAGTTAGTAGGCATGAGTTGAATGAAGGAAGGGTAAATTTGGAAAGGCTAAGTAAGTGAGGGGTATAATGGGAAGAGAAGGAGGAATAAAGAGGCAAAATTTAGAAGGAGAAGAGAAGTTGTCGTGGAAGCATAGAAAAGAAGAAGAGAAAAACGTGAGGGAGAGAGAGAGAAGAAGAAAAATCAAAAAGGTTGGGGAAAAAGAATGAAATTTTCGTGGAAAGAGGAAGAATCAAGGCTTTTAAGGTAAGTTTTCATCTTCTTCATGCTTTAGTTAAGGAAATGAGTTGTTGTGTTGTGATGAAGGAATCCTAGAGAGAGAAAGGGGTTTGTGTAGAAGAAGAAGAAGATGGTGAGAATCCATAGGGGTTTTGGGTTTCTAAGCTAGGTTTGGAGTTTTCCAACCTATATGAACCATGAGTAGGTTAAATTAGAGCTTGATTAGGGTTAATGGCTTTTTGTTGTGATTTTGGAAATTTGGGGGAAATTCCCAATTGAATTGAAATTAAATAGAAATGTTGTTTGTGTTTAGGAAATCAAGAGCCTATTTAAGAGCAAGAGGAAGGAGGCCACTAAATTTGGATTTCAAGAGTATAAGGTGGGTAATTTATTTATAGTTGGTGTGTAATATGAGCAAAATGCTTTATGTGTGGAATATGTGCTAAATGGCTTGTTTTGAATTGCTATGATGTGGAAATTGCAAGATGGTGTGTTTTATGTCATGTTATGCAGTGATAAATGTATGACATTTTGATATGATTGTCATGCCATTGAATTAAGTCATGGCATTTTGATAAAATGGAAAGAATAAAAGTATGAGAATATGAAATTGTGAATGATTGATTTGAGCATGAAAATTGATTGTGTTTAGGCGAGAGAGGAACCGTTTCATAGTCACGTGCACGTCGACAAAAGCCTTCTCCCGGCTGCTCACTTATGACTCACGAGATCCGAAAATGGACTCGTTTCGTTCACGGTGCAAACTTCGGTTTTGCCGTTTTGTTTCACGGAACCCTCGAGCCATTTGGTTGTGCATTGCATTTTGATGTGTTAAACCATGCTTTGAATTGACTTACATCCAATATGTGATGATGTTATGAATTATGAAATGTGGATTGATTTGGGAATGTTGAACTTCCATTGTGATGAGTATGCCTATATGAATGTATATATATATATATATATATATATATATGATTGTTTGTGTGGCTCAACGCCACCAATGGCTATAAATAGTTTACCACTGAGCTGTGAAGCTCAACCCAATATTTTTCCCACTCCTTAGCTACAGATCAAGAAAACCGGTAAATCCTTGCAAGACATTTGGACGATTCCGAGGGATTTAGATTTTATATTAAGTTAGTAGTTAGACTTATGGATAGCTTTAGTAGCATATTGAACATTGATCATCCATTGTATTTTGCAACTTGTGTTGAGATTTAGGAGTTTGATGCAATTAAATTGGTATTTGAATGGTTATGAAGTTGTATTACACTTGAATGGTTGAATTTGGGGAGATTATGAGTATATATGGTGTTAGGATGGATGTTGGAAGCATTTGAGAGGTGTTGAAAGAGGTTTTGGGTCACCCATGTCCGTTTAATGGACCTTCTCGGGTGAAAAAGGACACTTTGGCAAGTGTATGTCCGTTAAACGAACATGGATGTCCATTTAATGGACCTTCTCAGATGAAAATGTGCAGTTTGGCCAGTCTATGTCCGTTTAACGGACATTCTCAGGTCAGCTACAGTAAATTGCGATTTTGACCATTTTAGATGCCGAATCTGATTTTATGTTCTGCATAAGAGTTGTAGATCTCGATGGCTTCTTTCCAATGGTTCAAAAACGAAAGCAATCCGACATTTGTAGGAGAAGTTATGGCATTCGTGCCAATACATGTTCAGTTGGAGTTAGAACATAAACCTATTGGATTCTTTTGATTATAAATCCTTCGTCCAACCTCCAAATTGAGTGATTCTTGAGGTATTGGATTTTTAACACATTTAGCTGCCTCTCCTCAAAATTGGTCGCTTTTGGTTTTTAATTCGAAAGGATTGATTCAAAGCATTTGAGGGTTCGTTGAAATAACCCTATAGGAAACCCGCTTACGCTTTTCGTCTTTCGACTTCAGATAGTTGGGCTCGGGGAACGGGGTCCAACTCTATGGTTGGGCTTTGGGAACGGGGCCCAACATAATGGGATGTCACATATAGGCTTTAAACTAATTCATTGTATGATGAATAAACTTCATTATCTTCATCAGAAGAATTAGGGCTAGATGTTAGCTCATCATTAACCATAACAGTAAAGCACAATAAGTTATCTCTTATTTCAAATGCCTGCTTTGGAATTCACTTGTCTCATCCTAATTTGATCCTTTATCTACTTTCTTCTTATCCTTGTTCTCCTTCCTATAGTTACTGTCACACTTCTCATTATCTTTGAGTTAAAGACATTATGATTTTATATAGCTGGGTTTTCAACATTCAAAGCAAAGAATGTTAAGAGGATTTATGTTTAAATCACTTTTACCTTCCTTGAAATACTTTCTTATGGGAATTTCTTTTTCAAAAACTTCTTTAATTTTCTAGTGAGTAAGCCAAAGTCTTCTTCTTTTCTTTCACTAGTTGATGTCTCTCCCTCTTTGACTGATTCTTACTTTAAGGCTTTCAACGCTAAATTCTTCTTATTTAGGATCATCACTTCTTCTTATATGTCTTCGAGCCTTATTTCATATATGAGGAAAGATCCAATAAGTTCCTCCAATGGTAATGTTGTTAGATCCTTGGCTTCTTATATAGCCATCACTTTAGCTTCCCATGTCTTTGGAAGTGACCTAAGCAACTTCGTTACCATTTAAACATTAGTATAGATTTTTCCATAACCTTTGAAAGAATTAATAATATCGATAAATCTAGTACTCATGCTATATATCATGCTTCATTTGAAACAATTCATATTGATGTGTTAGCATGCTTACTTTGCTCTCTTTTACTTCATTGGTTCGCTCATGTGAACTTCTAAGGTATGCCAAAAATTTGTGAGTTATTTCATACATAAAGACCCTATTGAATTCATTTCTTCCTAATACACAAAAGAGATATGTGTGGACTTACTATTCAAGGAATCTAATCTCTTATATTGAGGTTTCTATTCTTCCTTTAAATTGAGTATCTTTTTGTTAACTATAATTTTTGTAGGAATAAAAGGACCATTTGAAATTATTTCTAATATTTCTACTATTTTGGTTGTTAAGAAGAACCTCATCCTAAGTTTCCAATAAAGGTAATCATTGAAGTCAACGAAAGGTGGTTTACTAATGCTTTGCCCCTCATGGTTAAATAATGTTGATGATGCTCCTAAATATGTCATTATGATCTTTTCTATAAGATTTCATTAGAAATACTAGTCTAATAAACCCACTCTGATACCACTTGTTAGTCCCTAATGACATCCAAGAGAGGGAAGGGTGAATTAGGTGTCTATAAAATTCAACAATTTTTGCAATCAAGATAAAATAACAAACACTGTAAATAAGAATGAGGAAATTTTTTAATTTAAAATAATCAAACAACTAAGCAATAATTTAAAGAGGATAGGGAAAAGAGAATTAAAACTAATTTATAATGGTTTAGAGAACACCTTTTTCCTACATCCACTCTTAAGGCTCTTTTTAGAATTCAATATAATTTTTCTTTCGAGGCAAAGAACAAACTTTATACAATCTTTCTTAGTAAAGAGGAGCCCTTATTACATTCTTCTTCTAAGGTAAAGAGTTCCCACTTGGAACACTACTAAGTATAATATCCAACACCCTAACAAAAGATTACAACTCAAAAATATCTTACTTATTCACTTGATAACTATAAAAAAGCTCGTTGACATAAATATGAGATAGTAATATTCAAATGATTGAAAACCATTTAGAAATATTTGTAAAATACACCTAAAAGGTTCTTAATCCTAAAACCAATGAGAGACATCTATTTATAGTGTTTTGGGACCTTTTGTAGTCGTTGGAGCTAAGAACTCTATTGTAATGGTTATATACAGAACACTAGTCAACTAGTATACATTAAAAGCTTTAGATTCAATAGCTGGTGGAAAACTGATTAGAACATCTCTTTGTT
>JANZXV010000004.1:10747954-10762979 GCA_027576455.1 Erythroxylum roigii | reverse complement strand
ATGTCCTACTTTCTTGGAGGTGAAGTGAAGTAGACTGAACAAGGAATTTTTATTTCTCAAAAAAAGTATGCAGAAGAAATCTTAGAAAGATTCAGAATGAAAGATTGCAAGCCAATAGCCACGCCAGTTGATGCAAGCATAAAATTGAGAATTGATTCAGACAAAAAATATGTAGGCCCAACGTTGTTCAAAAGTTTGTTGGAAGTTTAAGGTATTTAACTTATACAAGATCAGACATCATGTATGCAGTCGGACTAGTCAGCAGATATATGGAGAAGCCAAAGCAATATCACCTTGATGCAGCAAAAAGAATATTAAGATATATTAAAGATACGATCGATCAAGGCTTATTTTATATGCATGCTCAAAATTAAAAGTTAATTGGTTATTCTGATAGTGATTTTGGTGGAGACTTGGATGATAGAAAAAGTACTTCTGGGTATATTTTTCATATTGGGTCAGCTGTATTTTCTTCGTCATCAAAGAAGCAACAGACTATTGCTCTTTAAAACATGTTAAACTAAATATTTGGTAACAATAGCATGCCTATGTTAAGCAATGTGGGTGAGGTATATTCTAAATGAGTTAGACCGTGAACAAAAAGGTCCGACGACAATATATATTGACAACAAGTCTGTTATATTGCTTGGAAAGAATCCAGTGTCACACAGTTGAAGCAAACATACAAAATGTCATTTTATTCGGGAGCAGGTGAAAAACAAAATTGTGGAATTTGCGTTTTGCAAAACAAAAGGTTAATTGGCAGATATTTTTACAAAACCATTAAACAATGAAGTGTTCTGTAGATTGAGAGAAAAGTTTAGTATGCGAAGTCGAGTTTGAGGGGAAGTGTTAGAAATCAAACTCTCCTTTCTTTTTTACGTGTGTAGCTCCAAATGGTTGCTTAATAGCCAAATGGTTGCTCGGGTGATCCACTGCAGTAAAGATGACAAAAAATCTTTCCAACAACTATAACCCCTAAACAAAATCCATGTTGATATCAGTCTACAACTGTTGAGGAACAGGTAAAGGTTGGAGTAATTCGAGAGAAGCCATGGTTTCGTATTTATTTTTTTCACAGACATCGCATTTTTGCGCAAATTCACGTATGTCTTATTGTAACCTTTGCCAGAAGAAAAATGTGTTAGTCCTCTTGTAAGTACCAAGCCACCTCGAATTACCCTCATATGTCGTGGAATGAGAGAGTTCAATGATTTTCTAGCGTAGTGGAATTGAATTGCCCACTACCAGTCACCCTTTCCACTGTAAAATTTCATCCTTCCATGAGTATGTGGTACCTTTGTATTCTCTTTGTTAGATCTGTTATAGAAATTTCTAAATGGATGCGTCCTGTCGCCAACTCTTTTTTATTTCAGGCAATAATTTAGTTTGAACATGTGAAATGGACATCACAAAAAGCTCGAAACTACTAACTCGTGATAAGGAGTCTGTAGCCCAGTTATCCACTCCCTTCTTATATTTGATAGAAAAATCGAACCCCAAGAACTTAGGAAGCCATGTCTTTTAGAAAGGAGTAGTGATTCACTGGTCCATCAAATAACGAGGACTGCGATGATTGGTCTGGATTAAAAAATGTCATCCAGTGAGGTAATGGGACCACTACTTCACTGCCATCGCTATTGCCAAGAATTCTTTTTCATAAACCCACAAGTGTTTATACTTATTGGAGATTGTTTTACTCACAAAACAATTAGATGATTTTCTTGCATCAACAGTGCGTCGATCCCCTCCCCACTCAAATACGCCTCGATTACAAATTCTAGCTAAACATTTGGAAGGGCCAACACTGGTATCGTTGTCAATGCCTGCTTCATGGTGAGAAAAGTTACCGTTACGTAACTAAGGAATCCTTCTTAAGCAAATTGGCTTACTTAATTAGTTGTAGCCTTTGATGAATCGTCTGTAATATCTGCAAAGTCCCAAAAATCCTCGTAGTTATCAGATGTTCTACAGTTGTGGCCAATTGGACACCGCACTCACCTTCTGTGGATCTATTGAAACTCGTTGGACACTAATGATGTGTCCCAAGTAATCTACTCGATCAACACTTAAGGAGCACTTGGAGAGTTTGACATAAAGTTATTGTTCGGCTAAAATCTCGAACACCAACTGCAGATGTTCCAGTCAATTAATAAAATAATAAATTGATAAATTTTAATAACAAAATATTAATATAAATCAAACCAAAATATTAATTGGTTATTTTAATCATTGCAAAAAGGTAATAAAAAAGAAGATGCTTTTTGAAGCGGAACTGAAATGAGAGGGACTAAATATTTTTTCAACTTTTTTTAATTTTTAATGAATATTTCATTTTCAGTATATAAATAATCACTCTCTTACAATTTGTATTAGTCTCCGATAAATGGGTCTGTCTACTTTGCCTAGTCAACATTGAAATTTTTAGCCAAATTTCATGCTGTGCATTAGTTAGCCCTCCCACCCAAATTCGAATAAGCCTCGATGATTAGTTTTCAGTACTTCAAAACGAGGAAAGCCCAAGTAACTGAGCCTCGCTATTTCAAGCATAAAGTTAAAGGCAAGCCCTTCCCGACAAGTGAACATCTTTTGTAAAGTTACGATCTGTACGCAACCCAAGTACCCAACCAAATGTAGAGGGTAGGCGCAAGAGTTAGCATTTCCACGGGCTCGCACAGAAACTGCTAATTTAGGGCATGCAGCCCTCAAATAAGTCTTAATTGCTAATCTTTTAGCTAATACGCTGAGTAACATAAAAATCGCCACGCTGCCTTAAGAAGAAAAGTGAACAACAGGCATGACGACCATCAACCGATGCCCTCACTTATGATTAACTTTTTCTGATACAACGGACATTGCAAGGAGAATTTGGGAGATGGGTGCAAATCTTGTTCGATTAAACACCGTAGCCGATTTCACCCACTGATCAAACCACAAATCAAAAGTTTAATTTCTCCGAAGTACCAGTACCCACAACTGAGTAGAAGCAAGAAGAAACATCCAAACTACAAAATGGCAAGCTCTCTCATGCTAAAGGTTCTAAACATTTATGAAGTTCGCTGAAAAGAAAAGTAAATAAAAAGGTGTTAAACACCAAATAGATCCAAAAACCACCGAAGAAGGTAATGCGACGGCCGCATATCTATCGTTTCTTGGAGACACCAACAGTCTTTCCTCTACGACCAGTGGTCTTCGTGTGTTGCCCACGTACGCGAAGACCCCAGTAGTGACGAAGACCACGGTGATTCCTGCAATAACATGCCAATTGACAAGGTGAGATGTCACAGAACTAGGCAGCCTCCATACAACATTATGCAATACCATGCCAATTGACAAGGAAAGATGTCATAGAATTAGGCAGAGTCTACAATATGATGCCCAAAATGAAAGATGGAATAAAAACCTGATCTTCTTCAGGCGCTCAAGGTCATCTCTCAGTTTCATATCCAAAGCATTAGACACAACTTGAGAGTATTTCCCATCCTTGTAATCCTTCTGCCTGTTGAGGAACCAGTCCGGAATCTTGAACTGGCGAGGATTAGCAACAATCACCATAAGTTTGTCAAGCTCTTCAGCTGATAGCTCACCAGCTCTACAAGATAAACACCAATCAAAACTGATTGAAAGCCTCAAATCGGTTCAAAACTATAAAATGGAACAAAATCGAAATGTGAGGCCCAATGATTCACTTAGCACGCATCAAAATGACAAAAAATTAACAGCATCAATAGCAATTCACCAAAAGCCAAATTCCTTCCGTATAAACGAAAAAGCTGATTAATAAAACAATAACGCTGCTAGAGATCTGTCAAAACCAAAAACATCCAATCTAAACCTACACTACAGATCTACTTGCAGCAGACCAAATCGATGACTATAAAAAAGCATAAACTCCAAACTGAAGTTTAAAAAAAGGGAACAAAACAAACAATTCAATGGAGAAACAAAAACCTCTTATTCATGTCAACATCTGCTTTTTTGCAGACGATATTGGCGAAACGTCTTCCGATACCCTTGATGGAGGTAAGAGCAAACATAATCTTCTGTTTTCCATCGACGTTCGTATTTAGAACACGGAGAATGTGTTGGAAATCTTCATTAGTTACCAGCGACTTCCGCCAGACGAACAAGAAGAAAACCTCATCAGTTATCCTTAAGGCATATAGTTATAAGCAGGCACAGAAGTTAATGAACTCACCATGGTTTTAAGACGGGCAACGGCGGCAGCTAGGGATTGAGCTTGAGTATACAAAACCCTAAACAAAGTTAGAGGCGAGGGGAGACGAAAGTTTATGTTTATATAGGTATGGCCAGAATACTTACTTATTCGATTGGGCCGGACTGGGCTGCGTAGCCTCTGTACTATTTTATCTATTTATCAAAAATATAGACGACATTTATTATAGCATCAAGTTTAACGGGTATACTTTTAAATATTAAAAGTCTCTGTTCGTATTTAATAAGACTGTGTATTATTAAATCCCTCCTTTTTTTTATTTAGTATTGTTATTTGTTTAATTACCACCCTCTCATTCACACAATTACTCCAATCTATGTATTATTTACTTTTTTCATTGGAGATTTTTATTTTTCCTCAAGAAACTGTGCTGTGCATTCCTTTTTTCATCCATTTTACCAGAATATAAATTAAATACAAGTGAGGTGATAAAAAGGATTAATCTAAGATACAATCATTTGATTGAGAGCACACATAGTTGATAATATTAAGAAGTTAAAAAGTTTTTTGGGTGAGCTTGAGCATCAACAAGAGGCGTGCCACTGGTGGCAAGAAGAAAGCAGGGAAGAAGAAGCACAAGTAAGTCTTAAACGAATATTTTTGGGTGCTTTTTGAGGTTATTTGATTACTGAGTTCACATCGGCATGTAAGGTTTTCACCGGTAAGGACTTGATCTTCCAATTAACCTTTTCATCCGCACGTAATGCTTGAGTATTTTTTGGTTCCCGTTTTTTTGTTCATGTCGCTTTCTGTGCTGCGTATTTGTCATTGGGCATTGTTGGTGTTTTTGCTCCTATGCGCTTTTTTTTTCATAATTTCTTCCATATTTTTTAGGTTTACTCTCACTGTTTGTTCAGCTGTTTATGTTTTCTGGTTTCATTGGATTAATCTTCTGGTATAAAAGGGCTTGGCTTTTGTGTTATATGGTAAACTCTTGAATGACTCCGTATAAAGGAAAACTCTCTGCTCATCGGAGATATCATGCCTCTTGCTACTCTTCTTCTTTCAGTATGACTTATATTCTTCTTTTTAGATAGTAGGTGAAATAATGGAACAAAAGTTCCTTTTTTAAGAGTTATATCAGGCATATGAGCTCACAACAGGCCAATGCATTCAATTTAGCTGGACGACTATTTGTCCAGGTTTCCTTATGGTTTGCTAATGGCTTTATGTTGCTTTGGGCAATCCTCGGTCATTCATTTTGCTAGTCCTACCGAAGAAGTGAAGTTGGATATGAACTTCTTGAGATGCCACCTTGGAAGTTATTGGTATCATCTGACAGAGACGCGACATAAACGAATGTAAGATCCTTTTTTTCAATCTTTGATGTGCCTTCTTTCTCTTTCTTTGATAACACAACCCATCACTTCATACTAACTCTATTGTTATATCAAATCTGGCATTATAAAATTGCAGAATTGTCATTGTTAAAGAAAACTACACAGTTACATTTTTATTAAACTTCAATCTCCACTCATGTAAGTACATAAGATTACAAAAACCGAACCTTTAAACATAAATACAATTTGTCATTATTTTATTATTTCTTTGCTATTACCATATTTTATTATTATTACTATTTTACTTTTTTTTCCTTATTATTATTACATTTTTTCACTATTATCTTACCACATTTGCATAAGTCTACTAGAAATAACCTCTACTAAATAGGAATAAAACTGCATACTATCAGACTTCCCAAGACCCCACTTCTGTGCGAAACTTTAAGGTATGATGGTAATAACGATAAGGTGAGATGGGAATCAATATCAACCATTTCATAAAATCCATATTAAAGATGGAGTTATATTTTACAACTTGCCTAAACCTACTCTGATATGTACTAGCACAAAACTTTTAACCCCACAAAAACAGTGGATATGGTTGGGATTATCTTTCGCCGGAGCCTGCAACAGTTCACAAAACAGTAAGAGGTTGTATATTCTATAGGCATCCTCATTGACAAGGCTAAGTTCCAAACCGAAAATTTGAGTATACCTATTCCTAGCTGCACATACGCCTGTTGCGAAAACCATAAATCAACTAGCCTTGTTGGACAAAATGATTGCCTCAGGTGCATCACATGAGTTACCCGACCCGGAGGCACACTGAAGCATGACATTAGGAATAGAACTTGAACTGCATAAAGATTCAGACCTGCTCTCGGTTGCAGAAGCATGATTATCCCCAGAATCAGAACCATTCTGGATAGGATAATTATTATGCATTAGAGACATTTCAGAAATTACATCAGGAGAACCACGATCATCATTTGCTTTATCAGGTGATCTTTTCAGCTCACTTTCACAAGAAACCATTCCACAGGGATGAGATACAATATCTGTTGATGCACAATGCCCACAATTCATGCAAGACTGCTTTGAAGAAGAAGAAGCACAAGCAGAAGTGGAAAGAGAGAGGTTGCAATTATGGCTAGCTCTGGCAAGTACAGCTTCCATGCCATGAGCATCAGGCCCAGTGCCATTATGATCAGAGGTCAGAACATTACAATGATCACTTAAATCTGCTCTTTGTTTAGTTGTGACCACCATTGGGTCGTATACAACAGATGAAATCGTCTTAGTCTTGGCTTCAACCTCGACAGCAGTGCTGTCCATAAGCTTTCCAAGGTGTTCAACAGTCAAGTCTTGGAGTTGAGTGTTTAAGGCTTTGCCCAAGGTATGTACAGAATCCTGGTCAAGAGACGTCGAGTCCTCATTAAGATTGCTTCCTTCCATTTGCGCTTCACTTTTAGCTGCTTCAGAAATAGCACCAGATATTACACATGATTTGCTTTCCACCTCAGAAATATTGCAATGGCTAGATTGCACAAGCAGTTCTGCCATTATATTATCAGGGGCACCAGAAAGAACATTTTTAGTCTTGTCAACCTGACCAATTTGTTGATTGTCATCACACATATCCATAGAATTCCCATTGCTCTTGATTCTCACCTCCATATGACTAGGCAACGCACCTGATTGATTGAGGCACTTTCTATCAGAATGACATGTAGATGAATTAGTATTCTCCAGGGCAATATTGGGTGCATCATTCAAAAGACGCAAACGAGATTCAAGTGCAACAGATTCACCAATTATCTTCCCAGCCTCATGCATTTCAATGTCACCAGAACCTTTGAAACCAATTTCAGCCGCGCATCCCTCATTGTCACCATTTGTCATCTCTTCCATAGTTTGTTTTTCTTGGTTTTCAATACGCTTCAAACCTACAAGAATGTTGAACGTGTGAAACATGTATCAGTGAATGAAATTTAAATCACTCAAATCTTTTAATGTTAAATACTCTATATGAGTACATACATCCTTTAGCCGATTGATCCACCATCAATGGTTTCTGCAACATGTCAACACCAGGGAAGACCATCATATTCATGTTCCTCATTTTCTCCTTACTCGATCTCTCCAGAGGCCTGAAGCCAAAAGCTGAGGTCCAGGTTTCCCTAAGCTCAGAGATTGCAGGTATGACCAATTTTCTAATACCCAGTTTGCTGAGAGCCTAATGGAAATTTGAGAAATACTCACATAAAATGTTTTTAAAAAAAACTTGACATCAGTTGCCATTGATACAAGCAAATGCAATTGATGGAGATGAGTTGAAAATTATCACCTACATTTAGAGCATTATCACATACAAGAATAAAATCCATCCAACTTAGAAGCACATTCAAATCAGGTGAGAAGAGATAAAGGTGTGCCAAAGTAAACGATCAGAAGTGACAAGTTTGGGAAATTTTCAAAGATGGTTTCTCGCAGAATTCAAAGGTAATGACAATTAAAATTTCTTAGTAATACATCCTTACAGCCTAAGTGATGCAGACAGAACTCACGCACAAGTAATAAACTTCAAATTGTAGAAAAAGCAATTTTTCTGTGTCAGACACACAGACAAACACATAAAGACATGAAAAGATGGAGAGAGTTCAACTACGTAGAGCACAATCAAACTGAACCTACCAAACTTCAAACTGGAAAACAATCTTAACCACAAGACCATCAATATGCTGTTCAGATCACATGAATGCATGCAATAAGCAGAATAAACTTCAAAACAATCATACAGATTCAATTCCAGTAAGAAGCCGACGACACATTCCTTGACGTCTGTACATGTAGCGGGTCCCAATGAAAGGCATCTCAGCTAGATGGTTCCCATGGATCCTATTGTACCAGATAGTAGATGGTATCCATCAGTATGACACATTTTTTCTTGATAAAAAAGCTGCAGAATATAATCATATGCTTGTAGAAGGATGAAGCGAGCATCAAATATAATCAAGAAAATGTAGAAAGTCGTCAAATGCATTCAACACATTAGTATAGCAGTCAATTTGCAGGAGACACCAAACTAGAAAAACAGAAACTGATAGCATTCAAGCA
Organism: Erythroxylum roigii; assembly: GCA_027576455.1. Classification (NCBI taxonomy): domain Eukaryota; kingdom Viridiplantae; phylum Streptophyta; class Magnoliopsida; order Malpighiales; family Erythroxylaceae; genus Erythroxylum; species Erythroxylum roigii. The sequence continues at coordinate 10,754,342 of JANZXV010000004.1, read as the reverse complement.
GTATTTATGAATTGGTCAGACAGGAAGGTCAGTGAGCAATAAAAACGCCAAAAAGAGGGAGGGTAAAAGCACAACCAGGATGGAAAAATGCAAGGAGGGAATCCCATATAAATTATGATCTAAATCACATATATCTCTTTTACAACTAGGGATCACAAGGGCAGCCCCAGCCCAGCCTGAAAGCCGATCAGACCTGACTCAAGCCACCCATGCCCAATCAGGCTTTGGGCCATCCAAAGCCTGTCCAAATCCTGAAGGCCCCAAAGCCCACCCAAAGCCTAACATGAAATTGACCCAGTCCACTGCCCATTCCCCAGTCTCCATCACGAGATCACGCCGTTGCCAAGTCTCTACCCAGATCACCAAGACCTAACAACAATATATTTGCAACAGAAATGCAATGTTCCAAAATGAAGTTCCAAAGCTCATCTATGAATGTGAGCAAAGAATTGGAAAAGAAAGAAATGAAGAGAAAGATTGATTTTCAACTGCTGGCAGCTTCTGAAGACAAAATACAGCTACTCCCACAGCGTTGCAGTTAGGTCTGTATATGTCAGACTTCAAGCAAGCCAGACCCTGAAGCACGAGCTTCAGCTCAGCCCAAAGCTCGAAAATTAGAAAAATAAAAGCCTAAGCCTGTTTGCAATGCTGGAGTTCTCATTGCTTCTCAGCAATGGATGATATTTACTGAAACAACTTACTCAAGACAATACATTGCATATGCAAGATGTTGGATAGTTTGTGATGCCTTAGGGCATGGAAATTTGAATGCCCGGATACAGGATCCTTTTCATGTGAGGCATTGTTCAAGCCATATAAGATCTTCATTTTGGTCCAGAGGCAAAAAGTTCAATCATTTACCAAATTGGTTTCTCATGGTCACAAGCATGGATTCAAAATATGCATATTAAGAATGAGTCTTTGTTCGTACCAAATTTCAAAGACATGTAAAAAGGCAATGAAGTGTAGAAAAACCGTCATGGAGTAGCAGATTAAGCAACTCAAAACAGGCACACACCTAATGGAAGCAGCAGATATCATTTCATCCCCTCTCTCAAGAATTGCAGTCAGAAAACCACTATAATTCAGTCGATTAAAGTTTGACCTGGAGAAGAAAGTAACAATTCATAAACAGATGAACTATCTAATTTTATTTTAATTAAAAAAAAACTTTAGATATAGTAGATAAACAAAATGAAAATAAAAATGAAAGATTGTTGAGTAAATCTCCCATCATATCTTTTATCAAGTTTTGCGGGATTATGATGAGACTAGTTCCAACTTTATCATGAAAAGCCTGGAACAAATACAAACAGATAAATAGTAGCGTCTAAATCAGAATATTATTTTAAATTGTATAATAATCAAGTTTGTTGAAAATCTAAACACTGAAGCAATAACAAATCACATACTTTCTAAAGACTAGAGTGCATACGTTGCCCATAAAACCGAAGACTAGTTATTGAAAAACTTTCCATTTTGATAGGGATATAATTCTGTTGTCAGTATTCTAAAATATCGAGCTAATACCTGAAAATGACTTCTTAACCATCTTAAAGACCATAGAAGAATCTTCATCAATAAGTCTTGCATCATCCCCACAAATTCGATTATCTATTTCAATTATAATGATTTCATTCCAATAATAATTATCAATAAACTTTATCTTCTATATTTTTTATATTTATAATATTTTCGTATAAAGATCATTTAACATCTTTACTAGGATCTTTAAACTAAACATTTGTCGTTAAAATTTAAAAAAATTTGGTCAAGTTTAAAAATTGTTTCCTTATGTTGTTTTTAAACTCTCTTGCACAGAATCACCAGCCATCATCAGTCCAACTATAATAATCCCAGAAGAAACAAATGTCACAAAAATTGGGAATCAACTTATTATAAATTAAAAATAAGTTTAAAAAGACAAGTACTTAACAGATCAGAGTAAACATAGAGATGCACATGCTTGGAATTTAAACATGCTTACCCAAAATTGTAGACAATATTACGGATCAGATTGACCCCACTTCTATGGTCAACCATAGGCAAAAAGCACTCGTCCATGATATAAGAAGCAACAGCTACCTTAGAATTGCAGTCAACATTCAACGCCATCTCAGTAAGAGAAGTATCAGCAACATCAAATCGGCGAATTAGAGTACATGAAAACCCTTCTTCCATTTCATGTTTCACCCCAAGAAGCGTCTGCAATTTCTTGTGTATCTGACAGAGAATAAAAGTCATGGCTATCCCACATATGAACCCACAGAAACTCTAGAGATTCCAGATCTTGTAGATGAAGTTTTAAGGTTAATTCAAGAAAACAATAAAACATGAAGCCCCATACTTGCAATGGAAACAAGATAACAATGAGTACTTAACAATACCTCTAGGCATTCCTTCCCACAATAAGATGGGTCACTAGAATCACCTTTTGTAACATCCTTTTCCCGAATGCAAAATTGATGATCTGAAGCAAATCTTGATTAATCAACATTTTCCTTTGACCATTGATCATATTAATGTAGAAGATATAAGACTATAAAATTATAAAGATAGACTCAATACATTTCTCCTCACACAAAGAACAAGTAGAAAGCAAAGGAACTTCAGTGGCAATATCTTCATCTCCCTGACAAGAATTTCCAACTACCAGTCCACAAAATTTGCATGAACAGTACATGCACTGCCAGATACCCGAAGGGAACATCTGCAAACAGAAGAAAAGCAATGGAATTGGTAACTCGTGTTGTAGGGACAAGATAGATAACTTAAACAATAACTGATAGCAAATCATCTTCTTGCTCCCAGTACTCACATATATTAATTTTCACCACAATAACCGTTTAGCATTTAATATATTTTCAATCAAGTTTTGGTTTCCAGCTATTCAGTACAATAGCAACCTCTGTTTCGTAACAAAAAGTCAAAGTCAAGACTAAACCAAACATCAGCCACACTCCCCTCTACCGTATTTGTAGGTCCTTGATAGTGAATTGCCTGTGTGTAACTCCTTTAATCACTCCTGTCTTGCTCCTTGGATCCTCAATTAGCATAGCATATCATGCTGGAAAATTTGAAAAAGAAAAAGATAGGCATATGGTAACAAATAACATACACTTATTTCCAAGCAGCTTTGATGGAATGTTGATGGACAACCATCGCAGCAAATCAGATCCCCACCATCTCCACAGATCCCACATGTATCATCATTGGGATCTTTACCATCAGTGTCAACGAAGTGGAAACCTTTACAAACAGAAACATCTTGTTTTTTCCATGTTTCATGAAGGCACTCTAAGAGTGAAGATCCAGAGTCCAAATAAATGTTACTCAGAATTTGACAGGATTCGCTGCCAGCATGAATCTGAAACCCTGAAATTGTAAAAGTTTCATTGCAGCAATCACATTTTATTCCATCCATTGTAACTCTGCCTTCCAATAGTGCCTGTGTATTTTGGTGTTTCAAGAACTGCAACTTTCCATCCAAAGAGAGGGTACCCAAATCCATCATCCAAGTAAGTACAGTTCGTTTCCCATCATATAACAAATAGCCATCGTCAGATTCCGTATTGTCCTTGGGGTTGCGAACCATCAGTGCAAATTGCTTTCTACCAAGTGTCCCAAGTCGCCTACGACCCCTACATGAAACTGATGTCCCATTATCTATTAAACCAGTTGCATCACCAAGGGATGTATTCAATTTTTTCCTCCCCTTCAAATTCTTACTTCCAGGACTTCCCGCAGCATTGGACTTTCGTTTGTGCACTTTTTTGTTCCATTTTTTCTTTTTGATAACTCCTTCAGATAAATTCAGATCCCTCTTTTCTTGCTTCCATTTCTTTTTCTTTTTGTTTTTATCACTCCTTTCTTTACTAATTACTTTTGTTAATAGATTGAGTTCCTCATCTGGAAGTGGAATAAACTTGTAACCTGCCTTGCAAGTATTTGAATTTTCACCAACATTTTCAAACTGCTTCTTGAGTACCCTGTAAGCCAATGTGACTGACCAGTGAGTTCTTCCTTCAGGATTGACATACACTGCATCACAATAGTCACGGCCATTCCTAGGCCGATATTCAACTGACCACCCTGCACCTAAAAGCAGTTCCACAATTTTATCCCTCACTACCTGCTTCGTTGATCTCTTATGTCTTGTTTCTCCAGCTTTCTGTTTGTTTAGAACTTTTTTATCATTGCTGTATTTTATCTTATCGGGGGCTAAATTATTCATCTTAGGTTCTTTCTCGTTTAATCTATTTCTTGACCCTTTCCCCATTTTTCTTTTTCTTAGGTTACAGTAATATTGATCCTTATCCAGCATGGGTGGCCTCCCACGCTTAAGCTTCATCTTCTTCATCAATTTTTCACAAGGTTCATGGGTATCCTCCAAATACCGATGGCTGGATTCCTTATCAACTTTAATCCTTTTCTCCCCCGACCCATCACTCTTTAGAGCCTTGGGAGGTCTTCCACGCTTGCCACGTCTCATTCTTTGCTTGGCCTGTGCTTTATCAGCCAACCTATTGCTATCCCTGCCACTAGATTCATCTCTCTCTTTCATTTCCACCTCAACACTTCTTTTCTCATGCCTGTCACCCTCAGAAGCCTTGGGGGGTCTCCCCCCATTGCACTTTGGTTTTTCGCTTAACACAGCATCTATCTGATCATTCTCTTCACCAAGTGACTGGTTCTGATCCCTAGAAGAGTCATAAAAATGATCTCTCTCTTCAATTTCCATTTTAACCCTTTGCTTCTCAAATCCATCGGATCTATTAATCCTCCTCCCAACAGAAACAAAACTTTCCCCTACCTTATCAACTTTCTTCTCATTCTCAGTTTTCACCACAGCCCTTGACCGGAGAACCCTACAAACAGACTGCATTTTACCATCCACAGTTCTTTCAGCCTCTCTATTACTACTTGACCCAAGTTCTTTCCTAATATTATTGCTAGAGTGAACAGCATTCCCTTCACCAATATCATTCCCTCCACAGTGCAATTCGTCACTCAACCCATCTCTCATATCTACCTTTGCTCCTTCATTCAGATTCGAGACCAGGGCCTGCTGTTCGCTCACATTATCAATCAATTCCTCAGTTTCCAAATCATTCACATCACAGTCTGCAATCACTTGGACTTCCTCACTTCTACCCACTAGCTTGCTACTTGATCTCAAGCCCTCTCTCATCCCAAGAGAATCAGAAAACGCCAATTTAATCAATACATCTGATTTCATCTAACATACAAGCAAACAACCTCCGGGACCAATGACTTTAGCGTGTGAGCATTGAACAGTCGCGAGCTGGATCTGGAACAAAGTTTCAGTCAAGCCCGACACTTGCAAGCAAAAACAAATAAACAAACAGCTAATGTGCAAAACGAAATATCCAATTAAGACAATAACACACGGAAAACGGAAAGCTTTACCAATGTACAGCAGACGAGACAACAAACTACGATTAAACGTCGTAGTAGGGTTGCGTCGAAGGATTGACCTCCACAGACATCGCGTCTCTCAGAGTTCGGACCAAGTGAGAGAGAAAAAGGGCAAAGGGTTTAGCGAATAGATGTCTGTTTTAGGGGTGGGTCAGTGAGGACAAAAGGAGAGTAATTTTCAGGTTTTTGGGAGTGTTTTGTTGAGGTTTTACATTATCTGCATCTGTCTGTGTCTGTTATGCCTAATTCCCTCGTCTCGTGCGCGTGTAGAGTAATCGTAGAGTTCGCAATGGGCGGGACTGTCATTTTGCGTTTCTCATTGATTTTCACTTTCCCTCCATAAAGTATCAAAACTCTTTGCAACCTTCAAAAAAAGCGCCAGAGGTTTTCGGGTTCACCTTTCCAAACTCCCATGTTCTTGCTCTTTTATTATAGCCTTAAATTTTTTCTATTGGAATTAAATTTAATTTTTGTAACAACCACTTTTAAACGATGTTATAAATATCGTATCGGATTTGGTACCGAATTAAGCTCTAAAATTGAACTGTATCGATACCGGTCGGTACCGGATACCGTTTCGAGAAATTTTTTAAATTTATAAAATAGTCCCTAAAATTTTTAAAAATTGCAAAATAGTCCATACTGATATATTATACAGATGTACTGTGTACTTTACTAGTTTACTGTCTACATCAATCATGCTTTCAAAAATCTGAATAATAAATAATAAAGACAATTAATTTGAAATAACAATAATTTTAATATTTTACATATAAATAATAACCAGAATTAATATAAACAAAGACAATCATCATCATACAAATAAAATTAAGAATAATACAAAGTATTTAAAATATTACAATAATACAATATCATCATTATAATAAATAATATTACATATTTACATCAAAAGATTCAAAACATCCGATAAAAAGAACAATAAATATTA
>JANZXV010000004.1:10706897-10717817 GCA_027576455.1 Erythroxylum roigii | reverse complement strand
ATCATCATCCAATTTTTAACCACAAATCTATCATCATCCAACAACCAACACAATGACAGAAGCAATTAATGTCAAAATGTCATGAAAAATTAAACCAAAAAATTCAATCGGTCTTCACCAAATCTGGGTCGACGTCGGGTCAGTGGGTCACGGTGTGCAGTCGACGGTCTGCAGTGTGCGAGCGAGAGGAGGATGACGGAGAAGGCCAGCAGTCGAGGCGAGGTGAGGCGGGGCGAGGCAGTCGACGCTAGGCGAGGAGGAGAAGGCCAAAGGCGGCGCGAGGTGAGGAGGAGAAGGCCGGACGCCGGAGGCGAGGTGAGCCAGGCGGCAAGGCTCCGGGAGTCGGGACGGCGAGGAGGAGAGAAGAACTGAAGAAGACGAAGAGAGAGGAGTCGGCAGTCGGGGGGAAGGGGGAGAGGGTAGATAAAATTAGGTTAAAATTTTTTTTATTTGCAAAATCGTCCCTCGAAATTTTGTTTTTTACGAAACAACCCCGGAAAATTCCGGTATTGGTGGTACCGGCCGGAATTCATCTCCGGTATTTTAAAGGCTGTTCTGGTACCATTTTCCGGCCGAAACGGTACAGAACTCTATACATTGGTGCTACTCAAACAATATGGACCTCCACTAGCTATCTAACTATATCCAAGAAAATTTGGTTTATCTTATGAAAATTTTGGCAATTTGAATTTTTATTTAAGTTTTGATTAGATCTAGATAATGTGGAATTTTTTCATGTCTAATTCAATCATATTACTATTTTCATTATTTTTTCCTTCTAGAGTGATATATGCATTTTTTATCTATTCTTATGTAGAATTCTTTTTGAATTTTTTTGGTTAAATTTTAAGGTCTAATTGTTTTTATTTATATTTTTTATATTTTTGGTTTTATTTCAATTTTTGGTTTTAATTTTTAATTTGGATTTCTTCTAGTTTGTATAACTCAAGAAAACCATAAAAGTTGATTTATGATTTCTATTTCTATTTTTTATAATTTGATTCACTATCAATTAAGTATATATTATTTAATATTTAATATACTAATTAACAATAATAAGAACAACAAAATCACAATAGAAGTTCGACTAAATGCAAGGATTGGAGAAGTCTAGAAGTACACAGCTTTACCCTTAACTAATAGAGAGACTGTTTTTGATAGATTCACATGAATAAAAAAATATGTATGAATATACATATATATATACCAAATAAATAAACAACTAATATATAAAAATAAAAATAAAATAAAATAAAAATAAAAGATATATATTTAAAAATAAATAAAAATAGCTATAGAAATAAAAGATAGTACTTTTATTACTATAAATAAAACGTTAAAAGCATAATTATGGCGATTTCAGTAACATCTTAAAATTAGTTTTTTTTTAAAGAAAAATGCTCTGACCTCTCTCTTCCTTTATATTTCTCTCTACTCCTTCCTTGTTTTCGTTAACATAACCGACCTTCCTCAACTGATTATCAGTGACAGCAGCCTCAACCTCCATGGCAGGCCTCCCATATGGAGCAAGGTGAACCCTCGTTCACCAAAGAGAAATTCCCTACCATAGAGTCTCTCAAGGTGAAAGTAGAAGAAATTGCAGTAGTATCGACCCCAACCGGAGAAGGTGAGACAAACCCACGACCATGGGGAGACTTGTGATAACTTTTCCCGAAGATACTCCGCAAAGGTGCATTAAAACACTACCAAAACATGTTTCAAGATGGCATCATTACACCTCCGATAGAGCTCCTCCAGGTAGGCGTGAGGGTTTGGTCCTTCTCGTTAATGGGGTTTTTTTGGTGTAAAAGACTTGAATTTCTAGTTGTTAAAGCATGGGCAAAAACATGTTAGAGCAAAAAAGGATTGGAACGGGTAACTTTAATGGAGGATGACGATTTTTTAATCAAATTCTCTTAAGCCTCTAACTTACGTGAATTAGTTAAAATGGGACCTTGGCACACTGGGGATCAACCGATGTTTGTGTAAAAGTGGAGGCCAGGCATAGCTCTCAATCAGGGTACCATAGACATGCTTCCAATTTGGGTACAATTCCACAAGATCCCGTTGGAATTCTGGACGTTGGAAGGGCTTTCTCGCTATCTCCTTGGGAAAGCCTCTCTGCATTGATTCCTGAACGGCACGTATGCAGAGGATCGACTATGCTAAGGTATGTATCGAAATACCTAAAACACCACCATTGCCTGATCAATTACCTCTTATAGGTATGAATGATACTAGTGACTTTGAGCAAACATTTGTGCATATCTCCTACCCTTGGCAATCGAATACCACCTCTAAGAAATAGATCCCTACTGGTCGGACTTTCCAATCTATTTGGCATGATGAATTAATGGTGAGTGCTACTAAAATAGTTCCTTGTGAGCAAGTAGTTAATGAAGTTACTATTGTTTGTGATGAAGAGCATATAATTAACGCCTGTTAGTTTGCATAAATGGCATAATCTGGTTAGGGTGATAAACTCTCCATAGTTGGTTATTGGAAAGGACGGAAAGGATGATGAGGCTATTGATATTTCTACCCCCTTTGAGAACAGGACAGTGCAAGTAGTAGAGATTATTAGCTCCCCTGAGCATAGAAAAATGGTGACAGAAGGTGGTAGAACAATGGTGGCAGCCAGTGGTAGCATAGAACAGGCAGATGCAGATATTGGCAAAACTGTGCGGCAGCAATCTAATGGTATTCAACTAGTTAGTTTGAGGAATGAATAAGTTGTCATACATATTTCCTAGGGAAAGACAACTCTTGACAACTCCAGTGCAGAAAATGTGGAGAATTTAGACAGTTGCGCAAATGATTTCACCTCCCAATATTTGGAGCATTGTCAGATGGATTGGGCCAACATGCTGATATGTGCTTAATTGTTAATGTTTTTAATTATTTTCACTTAGCGATTATTGATACAAATAACTCACTTTAATTCATATTTGTTTTTAGGTACAATTTGAGAGCAAAGAAATTAAAGTGAGTTAAAAGTATTATATATGGGTCATTTTCTGAATATTTATTTTGCTTGTTTTTATTGAAGAAGAAGAAAATTAAAAGACAAGACAAAAATTAAATGAGAGCTACGGACAACAAATTAAAGGAGGAGATGCAAGAATAAATGAGAGCAACGTGGAATTAAGTGGAGACTTAATTGTCTAATCAAGCACAGTGTTAACGAGGAACAATCAACACGTGGACAAGAAAAATTAAATGAAGGCAGCACATTGGAGGCGCAGATATCATGCAACAAAGGAATGAATGTGTCGACAGAGAGACAAAAATGCAAGTCAAGAGAGATTCATGACCCAGCCAAGAACAACGACGCAATTAAATGGGCCAGCGCACAGGTAAATGGGAAGCAAAATTAATCAAGGGAGCACGCACAGTGAAAGGACACGTGGGAGACAAATTAAAATCAGGGAGACATAACACAACAGGAAGCAGCCCATAGGCAGCCAACAACGCAACAAGAGACGGATAACAAATTAAATAGGAGGCAAAAATAAATCAAGCCACGCAATAACAAGGGAGAGCTCCAGGACAAAAACGTGAAAGGCAAGAGGATCACGCATAAGGCAACACGTGGAATCAAGTGGAGGAGACACGCAAGCACACAAGGGATTTGAACAGTAAAAATTTTAATTTTCTAAGAGAATGAGAGCATGGCAGTCGGCGCAAAAAAGCAAGCAAAAAATAAAACAGTGAGGAGAAACAAGGGAGTCACGCATACAGAGAGAGAGTTGCGGCGTTAGGGAATAATACGCAGAGGATAGAACAGCGCCGGCAGAGAGAACAAGCAATAAATCACGCCTGCGGCTTGGCTTGGCTAGCTGCAGGCGTGAGAGAAGAGCTTCACGCAGAGAACAAGAACCAGAGTGAGGCGCAGTGGAAGCTACAAGCAGGTGGCATTGAAGAGCAGTGCGTGGAGGACCGCACAAGGATTTGAGTGGGACTCCAAATTAATTTGTCCCATCAGCTGAATAGTGGAGATTGCTTAAAGGGCTGGAGCTTACGTGAGAAAAGAGAAACTAAGGAATTTTTGTTAGGAATTTGATGGGAGTTGAAGCTATTTGTTGAAAAATACCTATGAAAAGCTAAACATCTCGATGCCGACGACCCGGATTAAGTATTATTTTAATTATTTTGTTGTTTCTTTCTTTCATTAGGAATTGATTGTGTTATCTGATTTTAACCGATTTGGGTATTGTGTATGGATAATCAGACTTTCGTTATTGTTCGGTTGTTTTTATATGAACTTATTGGGTATCGTGAATTGATGATTTTAATGCGTTCATTGAATTGTTAATTTCGAACCCATTGCTAGAATTTCAATATAATTCGTAATTGTTATGTTGAAATTCACGTGTAGCGACTAATGATTCGTAATCATTAGGGATTACATGACCTGGGTTAAATGACGCATCGTATGTAGTTGTTGCCTTGATTAATCGGTTTTCCTAATTCGTAATGCTGCTGCCTAATTAAATCTAGAGATCGTATCCTAGGTTGTTAGGTGGTTAGGTTTAATTAACGATCGTATCTTGATTAAACATAATCTAAGGGAAAACTCGGGTTAATATTTAACCCACGATTAATAGTTGCTATGAGAGGTTAAAGAACAATAAATTAATAAAATATGCTTAACTAGGGTTTAGGCCAAGATTGAATCGAAGAATCAGGTCCCTACCAAATTTCCCATTTTTATCATTTTTGCATGTTTTCTTTAATTTATTTTTATTAGTTAGTTTTATTTTATTTTTCGTATTTCAAAAATCCAAAACCCCCCATTTAGTGTAAACACCGGTTATTTTCATTTCATAAACTTTACACGCACTCTCTGTGGGATCGACCTAGACTTACCACTCTACAGTAGTAGTCTAGTTATTTTAAATTTTGATTAGCGTTACGACAAGCGGTCAGCTACCAAGCACACACGAACCAAACACGCACGAGTGCATGATTGTGTCTGGTATAAAAACCTTAATTTTTATACGAGGTATAACAGGTAAACATGGTGGGCATCATTAATACAACACAAAGAGAGACGCAGAAGAAGGAAAAGAATCAACGAGTGAGAGAGAAAAGGAGACTTTCTTATTCCATAATTGGTATTCTTCAACTACAAGTTATATTTGAGGGTTTGATGTTTCATGATTAGTTTAGGAGTAGTATTGATTTGTGATATCAATGTATACTCTGCCTTGAAACCTTATTGGATTACTTGTAGTTGTATTGTGGTGGTGTTTCGAGTTAAGGTCCGTAGCTTGGAACTTGAACTTTTGTAAGTTTGCTATTTAATTAGTGGATTTACTTATCGGTTTAGTTTGTAGATTTTTCTTTATATTGGTGGTTTTTTCATGTAAGTTCGGTATTATATTTACTTTCCCATCATTTATATTGTTTGGGTTAATTGTTTATTGCATTTAGTTACTTGAGATTAATTGATTGTGATTTTTGATCTTATGGGAACTATTGTTTGGAGCCCAACAATTAGCATCAGAGCCAAAGATATAGAGTGTGGAAGTAGTTTTATGACTAAATTGACATCAACCAATTGTTCAATATGGAAACCTATGATGGAAGATCTTTTGTATTGAAAAGACCTTTACAACCCAGTTGATGTGGAAAAAAGCATAAAAGATGATGTCCTATCTAAACTAGAAAAGATGTAATATAGGGACTTGAAAAAGATGAAGGAAAAAACTTTGGATATTATTCAATAGTGGATTGATATCAACATATTCAATTATCTATTCCAAGCGATCTATCCATTTAAGTTGTAGAAGAAATTGGAGAGTCTTTATGAGAGAAAGATTGCTGACAAAGGCCTCCTTGATTAAGAGTTTTGTTAAATTAAAGTTGAGGATTGGAAAATTAATGTCTGAGCATCTCAAAAATTTTTAGATATAGTCAAAAAGTTGATAACAATAAAGATCATTCTTAATGATGAGCTCCAAACCCTATTCTTATTGAGTTCCTTGTCAAATAGTTAAGAAACCTTGTGGCCATCAACAACTCTACTCCGGATGGTTTACTTTCATATCCAAAGAGAGCATGTTCAATGAGAGATTAGAAGAAAGGAGATGGGTGTTGATGATGTGCTGGCTCTTGTGGTAGAAAGTAGAGGAACAAGTAAGAGTAGAGATTCCAAGGGACGTGTTAAGTTTAAGAATCTATGAAAGTCTAAAGATGACAAGGAAATCAAGATACGTCATTATTACACTAAACCATGTCATATAACGAAATTCTACTACAAGTGGAAAAGAGATCAAAAGGAGCAAGATCACCCGAAAGATAGGGACAACAAAAACACTGCGGAGATAACTTTAAGCATAGATGACGAAATGTCATTAATTTATGCAAACAGTAAATGTCTTCATGTTGGTAACTCAGGTTTTGAGTGGTTTATTGATAAAATGCTTACTACCATTATATTTCTAAGAGATAGTACTTCACCAATTATAAGAATAGTGACTTTACAAGTGTCAAGATGGGTAATTAAAGTTCTACTAGCATCATCAATATGGGTGACATTTGGGTTCATATTGATGTTGGATGCATGCTAATTTTCAGAGACGTACGACACATTTTCAACTTGCACCTTAATTTATTATCTAGTAGTGTGCTTGTCCAAGAAGGGTATCATCACACATTAGAGGATGGCAAGTGGAAGTTATCTAAAGGAGCAATGATAGTTGCACATGATGAGCTGTATTGTACACTGTACAAGACACACTTAAAGGTATATGATGGAGAATTATATGTCGTTGAAGAAAACACTTCTCTAAATTTGTTGGATCATAGATTGGGGCATGTTAGTAAGAATGAGATCAAGTTGTTGGTGATAAATCTCTTATTTTGACAAACATTATTGTCCCAATCCTTTGCCTCATCTTTCAATAAGAATAGAAAGGCTCAGGATTGATTTACTCTTTTGTTACTCTTTGTGGCTTCATTTTAGAGAAACAACTAATAAATCTTTTAAGTGTATGTTGATCTTCACCTGCAAGGCCAGAAAGATAGGGATTAAGTGAATTAAAACCAAATTTTAATTCAAAATCTACCTCATCATTTGAAAATTTTATTTATAAACGTTGTTGATTCAAATTTGTTGCAACTAACTCCCTCAATGTTCTAGTATTAGGATTTGTCATCTTTTCTTCAACTTCTTGGAAATTAGAATTTTCACTAATTGTTAGATCGATCTTAACTTTCACTTTTGAAGGTGAATGACTTTTCCTTGTTTAATCTCTTTCCTTAAACAACATGATATCTTCTCAATCTTTGGATTATATTATAGTTCACATGTCTGAGAAGAACGAGTCATACAAGATAAAAACTAGCAGTAAACTATACAATAAAGCAAAGAAACAAAGAAAAAAATAGTTCCTGAAGAACGATGTCAAAATTTTGAACATATTATTTAAGCCCTCATAATTAATTCTAATTCTTAAACTCTTATAATAGTTATGGAACCAGATCAAATCCTAAAAGAATTAAGTACTAGTTTCTTAATTTCAATTAATAAAACTAAATGGGAGTTTATGATTAATTAATTAATGAAATGAAATTAACAAGGAAACATAATAAATCAAATGAGTATAAAAAGTGAGAAATTCAATTTTACTTAACTACGGTTCAAGGGAAGGATCTCATCTAATTGCAACTTTATTTATTGGGCTAAAAAGAGTAAACTTCAACAACTCAAACACTTAGTCTAAAACCTATTAGGATAGTCATAATAAGTCTCAGTTTTGCCTAAACTCATTGATTCACACGTAGCATTTAAATTAAACTTACCATTAATAGATTGGGTATGATAGCATTCTATATCAATTAAATAATATTAATAAGCTTAATGAAAGAGCTTGAACCTTAAATTAGATAATTGAAATAGTTACAATTATGTAACCTAGTTTTCTTATATCTCTCGAGTTAAACATGCAAATTCATAAATAATCTATTTGCTACTTATACCAATTATTCATGACAATTATGGATTACTGAACATATAGATAGCAACAGAATAATTGGTATTGAATTAATTCATCTATATTAATTAATTATGAAATAAGAGAATGTAAAACAAAATAAATACTTGAATTAAAATAAAAATCTAGGTTTAGAACAAAACCTGCCAAGGTTACAATTAGAGTTTTGATTCCCCTTGAATTAGAAAATTTAGATTTAGCCACTCATGGCTTTAATTCCAGCACCAAAAAGTAGATGAAAGAAGAAAACAAAAGAAAAGAAAGACGAAAGGGAATAATAAAGAGAGTCTATGTAATATCATCTTTTACTTTTCTAACCTAAAATCTCTCTTCTTTCATTATTCCAGAGATTTTCTTTTAAACAAATCAAAATTCCTACATAATAAAGCTGAGAATAAGTCTCAATTGAACTAAAATTTTTAGAGTAAGTATGACTTTAAGTATAATCCACTGTAGTAAGCTATCATCTTTGACTTTATCTTTCTAAAATTAGTGGCTTTAACAAATAATGCTACAACTTAATGTTTCAAGACTAATTTGATCCAATTTCCACTTGTTACCTCTTAAAATAAAATAAATATTAGTTTTACCAATTAAGCACCAAAAATTAACTTCTTAAAGTGAATATGGCTTTAGGAGTGATCTTACCTTATTTGCTTTAACAATCTGTCATCTTTGACTTATATTTTCGAAATTCGTGGCTTTGACAAATAATGTTCCAATTTGAAGTTTCAAGCCTAATTTGATCTAATCTCCATTTGATCTCTTAAAATAAAATAAAATAAAATTTTATCAATTAAGCACAAAAAATCGACCCATTAATCCAATTAGTATAACATAATCATATCTTATCAAAATTTTCCATATTGGACTTATGCTTGTCCTTAAGCATATATCAATTCAAAACATTAGTCATCCTTTAATAGCCACTCATCCTCTTTCATGTCATCTAAAAAATATCGCAAAAGCTAATACAAGTTAAAGGTTTAAAATAAAATAACAATAAAATAAATAAGCACTCTTAGGAGAAATTTTCTGAATGAAATCATATTATCTAATCAATTCCATCAAAATATAGTATAACAAGACTTGACACCCTCTTATGGATTTCACTCTATATACTTAAAATTTTTAGGATTATTTAAGCTCTCAAATCAACACAATGGAAGTTATTTCTATAAGCTTGATTATGAATCATATCTTTATCACTGACAAACATTAATTTAATGTATAAATCAAAGGATCTTAATAAAGGCTAATACTTGGCTTAGGTAAAAGTATAACAAACAAGGAACTTTTAGGGTTAACAAATCAAGGGAACCTTATAAAACTTATTCACTTAAGTTTTAACTAAAATTGGTTTGCAACTCACTTGTTTCAAGTTGCATTCTCTTAATCACATCATGATCATTTTTTCTTGTTTTTTTTCTTTTTTACGTTTTACGTTTTACATTTTACATTTTACAATTTGTTTATTTTCTTTTTCTTTTTCTGTTCTCTTTTTTTTTTAGAAAAAGAAACATCATAGAGGAGTTCTTTTTTACTTTACTTCTCCTTTATTCTATAAAAATTGAGAAATCAAAATACTGTAACTTGAATCAATTGATTTTTTTATAGAAATAATTAAAATATTATACAAATAAGCTTTATACAATTCTTTCAATTTAAAGCTTAAAATTGTAAAGGAAATCAAGGAAAAAAAGAGCTTGTAATAAAGTTAATATGCAAGAAAAAAAGGACAAGGTCAAATTGGTTAGCAAAGGGTAAAAATTGAAGTAGGCTTTTATAGGTAAAAATAGTTATACCTAAATGCCCCTATCATCTCCATGCATAAATTCACTAAAAATATGGTCTTAAAATGTATACAAGAGTAGGTTCTAGCATAAACATGTCATATTTGGTAACACATACCAAAAGAAAAATGTACAAGTATCAATGTAATAAATTGCTCTTAAGCTACAAAACTTACACTTGTATCAAAATGCATCAAGTCTTGCACATATTCATTCAATAAAAATAATAAGATACTTTAAGTATTATATTGGAAAACATTAATCATGCTTATCTCTCTCATGCATTAAAACTCATACCAAAAAAATGTATCTTAATTTAGGGACTATTTCTAAACAACAATTAGAAAATTTTAGCCTGCTATAAGGAATAATCAATATATGGATCATAGTATTCATGAGTTTAAGCACAAAAAACATATTGTTTAAAAGAAAGATAAGACTTATTCGATCATAACTCTTTCCACACCTATCATACATTCTCCCTAATGTGTGCATACGATGCTCACATTTAACAAAATTATGAATACAAAATAAGTGAAGGATTAGAATATTCCTTTTAGTTGTGAGCATCAGAAACAAACTGCACTATAATATAGGTGCACATGGAGGTGTTAAGTAATGGAATTGCATTTTTTCCCCAATCAACCTTATCCTTTGGCTATCCAAACTCACTTCCAATTAATACTAATGGTCGATACAATCTTATATTATTTTATATCAATTGAATTCTTTTCCTTAAAATAGTTTCTGCGGTGTGAAAAAGTGCTTTTGGGACTTTCAAAAGCCGAACCAAACAGGCACTCATTATAGAGTTAGTTTTTGCCGCTGTCCTATTAGTGCCATTTGTTCTTCCCATAGCTTGAACAATTGTGAATAAGAAAACTTTACAAACTATTGGACATTAGCAGAAGCTTGTGGCTTGTGGAGATGTGGGACTACTATTAGAGATTTATTGGCCTGGAAGTTGGTGATTAGTTGCTACGCAGAAGCCGACGGAGTAAAACATATGAAGCCTCTGTTTGGTTGAGCTTTTGTTAGTAGAGCTTTTGCCAGTAGAGCTTTTGCCAGTAGAGCTTTTCTGAGAAGAGCTTTTTTTAAAAGCCAGTTGACTGTTTGGCTGTCAATTA
>JANZXV010000004.1:10673216-10688543 GCA_027576455.1 Erythroxylum roigii | reverse complement strand
GTATTTCTAATCTAATTTTCTTATTACACAAATATCTACAAATATTGTTATGTTCGTATGGCAGACGAGATTTAGTTACTAGGTTTTGATAATACCGACGGATTGAGGATACCGTCGGTACAAAAACCAGAATTACAAATGCCGACGGAACATTAACCATCGGTATATGATGCACATAGTAACGACGGAATACATTTCCGTCGTTCAAATTCCTTGAACTTACCGACGGTTATTCCGTTTGTAAATTAAACCGACGGAATATAACCGTCGGTGAAATCGGAATTTCACCAATGATATTGTTATCTTATATCCGTCGCAACATAAGAACAACGGATACAATTCCGTCAGTGTTCCGTTGACATTATACCGACGATTTATTGACCGTCGGTATATAATAGCGTCAGCCTATTTACCAACGGTTCAACTTTCCATCCCTTACCGTCGGTAATGCGAATCACCGACGGAAATGTCCAATTACCCGACGGAATATTCCGGCGGCAATAGACGATTTTCTTGTAGTGAGTCTTGCTGAGCTACAGGAACGAAGAGATAAAGAACATTGTTTCAATTGTAATGAAAAGTTCAGTCCTGGACACCGGTGAAAAAAATTATTTCTTATTGAAGGAAGTTGGCTTGGAGGGGATGATGAGGACGTAGAAATAAAGGTAAAAGATTTTACGACTATAGAAACTCAAGAAATTTCTATTTATGCGATTAGCGGTACGCAAATCCCACAAACTATTAAGGTACCAGGTAGAATGGGTAATCACCAAATCTCAATATTAGTGGACTTGGGAAGCACTCATAACTTCTTAAACAATAGGATTGCAAACAGGTTGGGTATGATGCCAACTAATGAGGATCAGTTTGAAGTGGTAGTAGCAAATGGGGAGAGCTCACAAGTTTAGGTTATTGCAAACAGGTATGCATCATGGTGCAAAAGGTTCCAATTACTGCTGATTTTTATCTACTTGCTTTAGTTGGTTGCGATGTCATTTTAAGAACTCAATGGTTACGCACCTTGGGACCTATCACTTGGGATTTCTCTAAATTGCTCATGAAATTCGATATTGGTGGAAAGGAAATTGTTTTCAAAGGATTAACAGCTCCTGAAGATAGAGTGGTAGATGACCAAAAAATTACAAAGGTGCTAAACAAAAGCAAGGAGGGAGTTCTCCTACAAATTTTTCTTGTCCATCTCCAAGATTAGGGTGAAGGCATTAGATCACAACCTCAACTGGAGGATATCTTACAATATTTCACAGATGTTTTTCAAGAGCCCCAAGGATTATCGCCTCCAAGGTCCCATGACTATAAAATGCCTCTCAAATAAGACATTGAGCCAACCTGTGTTAAGTCGTACAGATACCTGCACTTCTAAAAGAATGAGTGAGAAATTGATAGCTGATTTACTAGCTACGGGAGTGATTCGTCACAGCCAAAGTCCATATTCATCTCCAGTATTACTTGTTAAAAAGTATGATTGGTCATGGAGATTATGCGTTGACTATCATGCCTTGAACAAAAACACCATTAAAGATAAATTTCCTATTCCAGTCATTGATGAGCTATTGGATGAACTTCATGACACAAGGTTGTTTACGAAATTGGCTTAAGATTTGGATATCACCAAATTAGGATGAGTCCAGATGCTGTTGCCAAGACTGCATTTCGAACACATAAACACTACTAGTTCTTTGTAATGCCATTTGGATTAACGAATGCACCTTCAAATTTTTAGGTATTGATGAATGTGGTATTTAAAGACCATTTACGAAAATTTGTCTTAGTTTTATTTAATGACATTTTACTTTATAGCAAGTCTTGGGAGGAACACTTAGAGCATGTCAGAATTGTTTTCATGTCTTAAGAGCTAACAAATTATTTATGAAAATAGAAAACTGCAAATTTGGGCAGGAAAAGGTGAAATACTTGGGGCATCTTATTTTAGGAGAAGGTGTACCAGTAGATAATGATAAAATTGCAGCTATGTTAGAATGGCCTAAGCCTACTACCATTAAAAAGCTTCGAGGATTTTTGGATTTGACTGGATACTATCGCAAATTCATCCAAGATTATCATAAGATAGTTGGTCCTTTGACAAAAATGTTGAAAAAAAGGGGTTTCACTTGGACTCCAAAGGTAGAATTGGCATTCAAACAACTCAAACAGGCTATGACACAAGCTCCTGTGTTAGCTCTTCCCAACTTTGAGCTTCCTTTCGTTGTCGAATGTGATGTTTGTGGAAACGACATAGGGGTTGTGCTTATGCTAGAACCATGTCCCATTGCTTATTTTAGCCAATTGTTGCAAGGTAAAAATCTATTTTTTCTACTTATGAGAAATAAATGTTGGCTTTAATTCTTGCAGTAAAGAAATGGAGGCCATATTTTTTGGGGTGAAAATTTGTGGTGAGAACTGATTAGAAAGTTTAAAGCACCTTTGGGAACAAAAGATAACAACCATAGCTCAAGAGAAATGGCCCACAAAGCTGACGGGGTATGACTTCATAATTGAATACAAGAAGGGAAAAGAGAATGTTGTGGTTGATGCTCTATCAAGACAACACGAAGAGAGTGAATTGATGGCTTTCTCAAGTCCTGTACCTAACTGGTTGGAACCAATTAAAGAAAAAGTGAAGCAGAATTCCATCTTGCAACATTTAGCCCATCTGTGTAGTCAAGGAGAAGTTGTAGGTCCGTGGAAGTTTAAAGAAGGTATTCTTTACTTTAAAGGCTATATTTATTTATTGCATGACTCACAATTAGTACCAACAATAGTAGAAGAATTTCATTCAAGCACCCATGAAGGTTTTCACAAGACTTTGCAAAGAATCAGATTAATTTTTTATTGGAAAGGGATTAGGAAGTCCACCAGAGATTTTATTTAGAAATGTGATACATGTCAAAGGCACAAATGGGAGAATCTTAGTCCAGCTGGCCTTTTACAACCACTTCCCATTCCTTCACAACTATGGACAAATTTATCAATGGATTTTATAGAAGGATTGCCTCCTTCTAAGGGAAAAACAACAATTTTTGTGGTAGTAGATTGACTCTTAAAATTTGCTCATTTTATTGCTTTATCGCATCCATACACTTTTACTATAATAGCATAATTATTTTATGAACATATATTTAAGTTGTATGGCATGCCTACAAGCATAGTTTGTGACAGGGAAGCTACTTTCACAAGTATTTTCTGGAGAGAACTATTCAGGTTGCAAGGGACAAGTTTCAATTTTAGTCCAACTTATCATCCTCAAACTGATGGACAAACTAAAGTGGTGAATCGAACAATCGAAATGTACCTCAAATGCTTCATAAGTCAGAAACTAAGTGAATGGATCTATTGGCTTCTTTGGACTGAGTACTACTATAATACTAGTGTTCATTCAGCCACTAAAAAGACTCCTTATGAGATAGTATATGGAAGATCACCCCCATCCCTATTAGCCTATGTTCCTGGAACCAGTCAAGTAGTAGCACAGTGGACCTTGAATTAATGAGTAGAGAATAGGTCTTGAAGGAGATAAAATTCAGTTAAGCATGGCTCAAGAGCGTATGAAGAAACAATATGATGCACGACACATTAAAAGAAAATTTAACGTTAGTGATTTTATATACTTGAGATTGCAACCTTACAAGCAAGTATTAACATCCTTGAGAAAAAAAATCTGAAGTTATATCCACGATTTTATAGGCCATTTGAAATAGTTCAAAGGATATGGAATGTTTCCTATAAGCTTAAACTGCTTGAAGGAGTAAACATACATCCTGTTTTTCATGTTTCTTTGTTTAAGAAGAAAGTAGGAGACAACACGGCAATTCAAGGATCTTTGTCATAGATACAAGCAGATTCCTTGGTTTACTCTCCTCAAGCAATCTTAGAAAGACGTTCTAGAAGAGGAAAAATAGAGGTATTAGTACACTGGAAAGGGTTATAGCCTGCAGATGCTACCTAGGAGAATGAAGGAGATTTTTTGCTTCGGTTTCCTAAAATGGCACTTGGGGACAAGTGTGTTCTTTAAGGGGGGAAGAATGACACGTGTTCATTTTCCTTTCGTTTATTCAATTTACGTGTCTTTATTTTGTGTTACCAACAAAATAATCCAAGTCTTAACAGTGGTCAAAGTGGTTAACTAAGTCTTGGCCATTATGACTTTTGAGGGATTTACTTGGCTCTTATTATTTTTGTTGTTATAAGACTATTGTGTGACAGCTAATATCTAACTATAGTTGTTGTTTTTTATTGTATAAATAAGCCCTATTAATGAAGTGAAAGAGCCAGTTTTTCAGTCATTATTAACTTGTTCTTATTGGAGGTTTGGTTTCCCTCAAAGTAAACCACTATTTTCTCTTTCTATTATTTTCCTTGGTCAAACTAGGTACAGGTAAGAAAAGCTCTTCTCATTCTAACCATCCAACTCCCCGAATAAGACCCATAGCCAGGTCTCAAGTCCCACCATGCATTAGTTATTGTTACAGGTCTTATGGGAGAACCAACTCTAAAAGCTTGCTTGAAGGGTAGGAGAGCTCATAGGCCTATAAACTTCACATTAGTCTCTTTTATTACCGATGTAGGATAATTAGACTGTAACATCCCACCATGCTTCGCATCCCAAGCATCGGTGGACTGGCTATGCACTAGAAATTTTCTAGCCTCAGGCAAACACTGCTATACTAGCGTCACCACCAGTGGGCGTGGCATAAGGACTTGAAGGAATGGTGTTAGCTCTGATACCAAACTGATGCATAGTGGGACTTGAGACTTGGTTGTGGGTCTTGTTCTGGGAGTTGGATAGTCAGAGTGAAAAGAGTTTTTTTTACCTTTAACTATTTTGACCAAGGAAAAGAATAGAAACAAAAAATAGTGGTTTACTTCGAGGAAAACCAAACCTCCAATAAGAACAAGTTAATAATGACTGAAAAACTGGCTCTTTCACTTCATTAATGGTGCTTATTTATACAATAAAAAATAACAACTACAGTTAGATATTAGCTGTCACACAATAGTCTCATAACAACAAAAATAATAAGAACCAAGTAAATCCCTCAAAAGTTGTAATGGCCAAGCCTTAGCTAACCACTTTGACCGCTGTTAGGACTTGGATTATTTTGTTGGTAACACAAAATGAAGTCACGTAAATTGAATAAACGAAAGGAAAATGAACATGTATCAGCTACCTTTGACTAAAATAGGTTATAAGTAGTATCAAAACATAACAATCTTTATATGAGATACTTTGGTGATCTTAAATCAAAGAATCATCTATACAATCTTCACAATGAGAATTTTCATAAACGTACAAGTAATATTCTAAATATAATTCTCATATGGGGTCAGTTTAGTGAATATGTTCTCTAATAAACACTCATATGTTTATTTAAGTATCTCTATACGTTAGTCTACGAGATCAACTACTTCTGTCTTAAGAATTACATGACGTATGCTAGTCTTTTTATGCTCCATTAATATATCTCAATAAAATGATGACTAAGAATAATTAGGAATAATGAATAAATGTAATAAGAGTTTCATAATTATGATCTCCATAATTTGATTTAGAATGTATAATTACCCTATAGACTTGTTCTTATAATCTGAATATGTATAACATAAAGAATGTCTTTAAATAATTATGTCATTAAAATACAATCAATCGATTAGCGATAGGGCGTAAACCAACAATCTCCCACTTATATGAAACCAACTGTATAAGTATCTTTTGCAATATCTGGTAGTGGTTAGTGAGAGAATTCTACAAGATTGTCTATAATAAACACTTACTTAAGTCTTACAACTTTTATCTTAATTATCATTATAACGAAGTGAAACTGCCTAAATATATACTTGGATCTCTGATGAGATCTTAGCTCCTTTTACATGCCTAATAACTTTAATGTTCTTTAGTACATTACTTTATGAATAATACATGGATCTATACCAAGTTCATTAAAGATCTCATTGACCCATTTAATTATTTACACTAAATAAAAATGTATTATGACCTGATTGGTAATAAATGTTATATTGGAACATTTTCAATTTCAAATAATAAGAAACATATACCTTAACTAGGATTTACTTCTAAAGTTAATATCCACATAACTTTGAACTCAAATATTAACTCATAAATACAATAATGAATATCTTTAGTACTTCAAAAATATCAAATATCTTAAATATTAAACATTTTTAGTATATTATCTATATTCTTAGACTATAATAGGTAAACAACTTTTGTCTCTTTCTTTATAGATCTAATTCCCAAAATTAAGTTGTTACCTTTACATAACCAGTATGAATTGTTCTTGGATAATCATATTTTAAACTATTGAATATACAAACTTGTTCTCTCCATGAGTAATATATCTCTCATACCCTTATTAAAAAGGATAATTAGACTCTCACTAACCTTCTTATGGACATGATAAATTCACAATTATCTCCAAAACAAACTCTTTATGCTTATCATGGAAATGAATCTTTCAATGTCTTGTATGCTTTCAACTATACATTAAATGTATCAACAAAAGCACTAGTTCCAATTAAATGTATTGTCATAAGATTTAAACTTCTCAAATTTATCTTACTCCTACAACTTATCTTGAAAACCATTCTCCTATAAGTATACATTGAAACAAATAATTTGTTCGTTGAGTTTATAAGATTATATCTAATCTTTTAGATATCCCATAACCTTTTATTATCCAATTTAGTTCTAAAATTATTAAAAAATATATGCTTCAACTAAGCATCACACTACAGAATCATTAACTTTGACTCTTTCAGATTCTTAACATTTCATGTCTAATATAAAATCTTGCAAATTGATTTAATTAAAAATACTGAAGGTAAGTGATTATACAAGGCATAGTTAAAGAAGAAATAATATTGCCTCATACAATATTTTTATTGTATATTCCTCCTTATCAAAATTCATACTTTATGGAATTTAGTTATGGAGGTATTAAATAGAGAATCTCATTCACTATGGAACTAAAAAATTTAATTCTCACCACATTTATCTTATTGAGATGCTTTAGGATTCTCAATGTTTAATTCTCAAATTTAAATAATTTGAACTTTTAAAAGACTTAAATCAATATTTTATTTAATACGTATGACTATATCACATAAAGTCATTAGTAATCTAATGAATTATAAGTATCATGCTTTTATGAATTGTTATTATATCTAACCCATCACATATATAAGATTTAACAATATAATACCATCATCATCCTTTCACAGTATAATTTAGTTATTCCTCAATTCAACAAGTTTAATAATTTTCATACAATTCATAATCAAAAGAATAAATATATCCTTGTATCTCATTTTCATATATGAAACTACTCTTTATGTATAGCTTCATTTCTGGTTTATTATTGATGGAAACATGGACGTACAAGTCTCTTATGCATATGAAAATGTTAGCAGCTAAACTTATCTAGGATTGTCACAAAATAGAATATTGTTTAAGCCTGAAGAACACTAAATCAAAATCAATAAATTTATGTAGCAAAAAATCAAAGTTATAGGTAATGAGCTTTACTTAGTATTTAGTAAGATAATAATGCCTATTTGAGGAAAGCTCCACTTAGCACAAACTACATATCACTTAATAGTTTTATACTGATTCTTCAATTGTTGGTTATTGTTGAAAATTCTACTACTTATACCTCAATAAAGCATTAAGTTGCAAATTCAACGAGTAATGAAGGTATGAATAAAAATGGAAGTTAAACTGAGTTCTCACCCCAGTCTTGTGCCACTATTTTGGACTTTGAGATGAGTTCATAACCCAATTCATTCCTTTACAATTCCTTTGCTACATATATGTTGCTCAGGTATGTCCTTGTAAATTCCATATTAATGCAATACAGACTCAAATAGCATGTAACTGCTTACCTAAAAAATTGAAATAGTTTAAAAGAAACTCTGATAAAGAAATTAACATATTATTTCTTGGTGACTGATCAATCAAAATGTAGGGATATTTCAATTTGTTAGTGTCCTCCAATCCAAATCCTTTTCGGTTTCTCTTTTTTTTTTCTGCTAATCAAAGGTAAGAAAAAGCAAGAAGGTAATGAATCTCTATAAGAATCAATAATAAGACAATTTGAAACTTGTGTAGACATTGTAGCTACCTTTGGCCTTATTCCAGTTATTTCTTTTGGAAGTTTTAGGCACTGATTAACATTAAGGCTTCCTACTACTACTCAATCTTCTCCATCATTTGTGAACTATAAAAGATATAGAGAAAGGAAAAGATAATATGTAAATGTTAGACTTGAGCTAAAACACTAAGAAATGATCCATACATGAACACTTCCATATATTAGTTTTGTAATATGGACAGACATCATTCAATGAGATAATATTGACAAAAAATACAAAAAATGGTAGTTTGAGATCAAAATAGCAACAAATCATAAATTTGGCATTAGAGGTTGGCCCATGAAAGATGACAAGATGCATAACTAGTAGTAAAGAGAACCTAAAATCATGGAAAATAAATTCTGGCTAACTGAACTCATACATCTTTTATACTGAAATCGCAAAACTCAAGATAGGCTATCTTCATATGTATTTTAGGTTTACTACAATGGATACTACACCTTCAATATATTTATCTTAGTCCGACTTAAATTTCATAGCACAATGTGAATCACCATATTTCCATCACACCTACAAAGTCAGAGACTCAAGGAGGGACTCACAATCAAACTATAGCCAAGAATATCCTAGCAACTACAAAGTTTTGTTTTTTTTCCTTTATAGACCATAATATGATCCAAGAAATGGACATTCTAATAACATCCAAATTAAAGAAATTTCACAAACACACATAAAAAAAGTCAATATACCTTACATTCAGTGCATAAATCGTCAAACAACCTGGATAGCTACAATAAAGGAAGAGTAGCATCTATGCAAGAAACCCTTCTAAACCCTATCCTCTTACTAACCATACATTCCTTGAGTACTTTAAATTCTCGCTTTGCCAAGCACATTTTATGATCCTAATAATACTTGACACAATATGAATACCATCAATTCCACTCACTCAATCAAATCATTTAACACAATCAACTTTTGCATAAATATTTCTAAAGGATCAAATATTTAACAACAGAAATGTAATTATAGCCACAATAGAGAACCTAGTCCATAATGTAGTACTTCTTATCGCCGAGAAGGCCTTATGTGGGCTTTAGGTTGGAATTGAGAGACTAAATAATAGATTTTTGGAACCTTTCTAGTTGTGAGAAGATCTCTATGAGATCTCTTCCATGAATCCAATGATCGAGATGCTCACAACTTTGCAATTAAAATTGAGATATCTTCTATGAATCCAATAATCGAGTTGCTCACAACTTTGCGATTAAAATTGGATTTCTATATATCATATAAAGATTGTTGTAAAATGTAAGCGTATAAAAGAGAGGAAAGACACTATAACCTTAACCACAGGCACAATGTAAGCGAACCCATGTATGAATCTACATCGTCGCCACTTAAATCGCCCCATCAACAAGAATGGAAGTCTAAAGCAAGAGAATAATATGTGTTTAATTGTTGATACATTTAATCCTTAACACTTAGTGATTAATGCTTTAAAATGCTTAAGGTACTCATTTTAGTTCATATTTGATCTCAGGTAGAATTTGGAAACATAATAGCTAAAGTGAGCAGAAAGCAAACTTGTTGAGCCATCTTCTTGAGATTCACACACAATTAACTTCATGGAGCAAGAAAGAGAAGGGTTAGAATGAAGGGGAAGCAAGAAAATACCAAAAGGAATGGAAATATGCAGTGTCATGGCTATGGAAGGTGTCTCATGGCCATGTAAATTTTGTCACAGCCATGAGACTAATGTCATGGGAGTGATAGCCCATGTCACGCCCATGACACATGCTAACAGGTGTGACAAACTATGTCACACCCGTGAACTTTCCAATTGTCCACTGTAAACCTAAGCAGGGTTTTTATGATGGCAGGCTCATTCTTGGAAACAGACATGACTTTTCTTCGTTCTCTCTTCAATTTTTCACAATTCAGAGGCTATTCATGGGTCTTTCTTGGAGATTGATGGAGAAGATGGAGGGCTAACATTCTTGACGCTAGTTTAGAGGAGAAATCGATGCCAAGGAGCACATTAAGCATAGTGTCATTATGTATTATTTTCTTTCCCTCTTTTCGAATTGTCTGCATTATCTTGTATGTATTGATTGGGTGTTGTATGAGAATGATTTTGATGTTATATTGCATCATTTTTCATGAACACACGTTGCTAGAACTTGAATACGATACGTAATAATAGAGTTTGAAGTCGTATGTGGCAACTAATAGTATTAAATCATTAAGGATAATGTAACATAAGTTAAATAATCCAAGCTTGTGTGATTATTGCTTAGATTGGTCCATTTTTTCTCACTTGTAATGCGGTTGTCTGGATAAACTTAAAGAGCAAGTTATAGGTTTCTCCATAGTTAAGATTAATTAATTAATTAGGTCTTTTTAATTAACTATGACTTAAGGAAAAATCGAGATTAACAGAGATTGTTGTTAATTCACGATCAATAGTCTAAAGAGAAGTGTGAAGACGATAATTTAATGACATATGTGAATTGTGCTTAGGCCGTGATTAAACCAAAGAAGCAGATTCAAACCAATTATCAATTTTATCACTGCATTGCTGTTTAATTTGTGTTGATTTTATAGATTCAATTTTACTTTGTTTCTTATATACATCGAACCAAACCCCCTATTTTATATATAGGTATAATTTAGGAAAGTAATTGGATTTAATCTCTGCGGGATCAACCTAGACTTACCACTAGCTATAGTTTTAGGTCTAGTTTATTTTATGTTGCATTATGACGCGCTACTAAGTAACTTATCACAAACAAGCACAATGTCAATAGGAAGTGAAAGAAAGCAGAAAGGCATAGCTAAAAGATAGAGAAACCAAGGGCTTATTAGTAAACATCAACTCTTGTGTCTGAAAGTGTAACAAAAGGGTAAAGACAAAGATATAAAATTAAGAATTAGAGAAAAACATACCCTGTTAGTAAGGGAAACAAAACCAGTTGGTAGAAATATGAATGTTGGAACTAATTAGGAACAACCAAGGACAGGTCAAAGGAGCAGGCACTAACCAAACAAGAACACTAGGGAAGACTATGCAAAGGTAATGAGAGAGTATGGGTAAGTGATGACTGTGGTGTTTATTGTATTATAATTTTTCACTAGGAGCATTTGAGGGCCTCAAGAATGTCAGAGGTCAAAATAAGCTTAGAAGTTGGATTTCCAATCTATTTTCAATTATGCTATAGTAACAACATATTTATTTTCAATTATGTTATAGTAATAGCATATTTTTGTGAGATTCTTTGAAGGCTTTAGTGAACTAGTTATTTATAGATGGAGATGGCCAAGTATTGGAAGAGATGGTAGTGAAGGTGGTAGGTTTTTGCATTGACTTCTAGTTATAGAGAAATTTTTGAAGGCAAGGAACACGAAGAACCCAAAAGCAATATCAATAAATAAGGTAACAAATGTGGGAACAAACAGAGAAGCATCTGAAACAATAAAAGGATATAAATCAAAGTAATGAAGATGTCGAAAATGGCGATGTTATTTTATGAACAAAAAATCTTATTTTAAGAACACACAAAACATGATTTTTAAGTTTTTGTACAGTTATTGTGATTTTCTTATTTTTAAAGACAAAAAAAGAAACAACACTCAACCAAACATGTTATAACATACTATATCTTTTTTTTTATGATAACAACAAAAACTGGAAGAGAAAACAGAACCAAATAGGCCCTTAATGTTTATTTCATATTAGTTAAGGTTTTGAGTTTCTAACCATGGCTTAGAGTATAGACAACTCATGTAGCTAAATTGTTAAATATGGTTTCAATATTTTCAAGTTGAACTTTTTAGATTTTCATAATTTAATCTAATTCAAATTTAAGGTTAATTCATTAATTTTAATGTCAAATTGAATTTAAAATTTGTTTTGGGGCATTAATTGAAACTTTTTATATTTAATAATTTATTGCAAAATTTGCAATTTTAATTATAAAATTTGATCAATAACTATCAAACAATTTTAATTATATTATAGAATTAAAAGATAAATCTGGTTTGAAAAATTGGGGATCCCACACACAACAAAATAATAACAAAACCTTTTTTCTTTATATGATGTTTGGAAAGCCAAGATCACTTTAAAATATGTAAAATGATTAACACATTAATTATAATAAAACATGAATCTCAATTTATAGCTTATTTTTTAAAATTGATTATTTTCTTATCATTTCCAATTGTCTTGGAAACTAGCTCATCTTAACCTACGTAGCCACACAAGTGTTTAACCTTTAACGATATCCGCAAAACAAGTTGAGAGAATACTACAACTATTGTAGAAAGGGTTAGACAAGGAGTTCTAGCTCTTTTGGAGTTAAATTAATCAATTTAGTAATATAATTGAAATTAAATTATAAATTAAATTAAAATAATAAAATTACAATTAATTCTAATTAAAAATAAATTATGCCTAACTAAGATCAAATATTTCATATTTCATATTTTATATTGATTTTTATTTTTATTTATTAAATATCTCATATTTACTTATAAAGTTTCTCAAACTTTATATTTAAGTCAAATTTTAATAAAATATTTTTTTCTCTTTTTAACATGTTCTTTGTATGTGACCTGTTAGGTTTTAAAATATATTGGCAATGAATATAAATTATGACCCTAGATCATATTTAGAATTGATAAGATATGATTTGGTTATGTTAACTAGACTTATCTATTTTGTTTTGGTTGAAATTTGGTATTTAAATAAGAAAATCAAATTTTATTATGTTTAAGGAGATGACAAGTAAGATTGGATCAAATTGGAGCATTATTGGTCAAAATAAAAAATTTAGGAAAAAGTGAACATATTATTATAGTCGATAAGGTGAGATTTTGATTCAAAGGGATTCAAAACTCTAATTGTAAATCCAGATATTCTGATTCAAGAAAATTCAAAACTTTGGTTGTAATCTTTGGAGGTATTGTTCTAAACTTGTATTTTATTTTAATTCAAGTATTTCTTGTTTTTTGTTCTTATATTTCATAACTAGTCAATATGATTTGTTCTAAAAAATTAATTTGATGTTGATTATTCTATAGTTATCCATAAATTTAGTGATTTGTAATTTTTATGAAGGATTGTTATAAGTAACAAATAGGTTATTTATGAAGTGGCATATTTAAATTATAAGAAACAACAAAACTAAATTAAATAGTTGTAGTTATTTCAATTATTTAATTTATCTTTTTCATTAGGCTTATTGCTATCATTTAATTGATATGGAATGTTATCATACTAATCAATTTATTGAACGAGTTTAAACCAATTAATTTAGGAAAATTTGAAACTTAATATGGTTATCCTAATAGGTTTTAGGCTAACTATTTGAATTATGAAAATTATCATTTTTTAACCAATGATCAAAGCTACAATTGGATGAGATTTTTCCATTAAATCAGAGTTAAGTACCATTGAATTTCTCACTTTAATAATTAGTTGATTATTTAATTATTTCTTAATTTTAGTTCGTTACTTAATTAATCATAAAACCCCATTTTGTTTGGACAATTTAAATTAAGAATCTAATTGCTAGTTTTCTTAGAATTCGATATGGTTCTAAGACTACTACAAGAATTTAGTGCATAAAAATTAATTTTAAGTGTTTTGATAACCCAATGAAAGATTAGATAAATTAAAATCCTTAAAATTATATTGAATCCTCTAATTAAACAACTTATATCCATAGATCAAGATTGGTGTCTAGCAACGCATCATGATTACCCAGATATTTGGGAATATCAAAATGATTTTAACTAACATTTTTGTTCATGATTTTTTGTATAATTCAATCCTTTTATCATACAATGTCCCGATTAGACATATAAAATGGAATCAATGTCTACTTTATTTGAGTCCAACCATGTTAGCTCTCCACCATCAGTAATTGATTCAATTAATGACATTTGAAAGTTATTTTCAAAGTTTCATTTTGCTTTGGCCAAATATTTTCTGAATTAATGCTAATCGAAAACAATGAAACATTCTTCCTAATCACTTTAAGGTAATGAATGCTATATTGATTAATCAACTACCTCTATATATTTCATGTTATATCTAATAACTACCGACCGAGCTACCAGTGGTTAGAATAGTTCATAAGTAGTATTAAAACATAACAATCCTTGTATGAGATACTTAGGTAATCCCAAATCAAAAGATCATTTATACAATCATCACAATGAGAATTTCTATAGATATACTTGTAATGTTTCAAATGGAATTCTCATATGGGGTCAGTTTAATGAACTTGTTCTCTAATAAGCATGTAAATGTTTGTTTAAGTATCTTCATACTTTATTCTATAAGATCGATTTCTTCCTCCATAAGGAAAAAAACATAATGTTTGTAAGTCGTTTTATACTCTATTAATATCCAGTCTCAATAAAATAATGACTATGAATGATTTGGGGATGATACGTAAATTCAATATAATTCTCATAATTATGATCTCATCATAATTTTATTATCATGTGTAACTATCCCATAGACTAGGTTACATGTCGCAAGAGTTACAACTAAGGATGATGGCTAGCATGGATATCTAAAGATTGATTCCAATCACTTTAACATTTCCAATTGTGAAGATTCTCATGTAAAAATTGGGTAATAATGATATATTTCATCGTGAATAGAACTAAAAAGAAAGTAAAACACTCACAAGTTTATCACATTGCAAAACCTTTAAAAATGTTTAGTTAAGTTGAAAAATATGCATTCGAAAAGATAATTAAGGCCCTGTTGGTTTGAGGGGTTAGTAATAGAATGAGATAGAACATAACACACTTCCATCGTTTGGTTGAGAGTTTTATAATAAAATGGGATGGAAGCAGATGGTTTTATGTTACGTTTCATTCCATCCTAAACAATGAAAATAAAAAACCTCTGATTTGGAAGGTTTAAGATGGAACGTAAGCTAATAAATACATACTACCTAATATACCCTCAATAATTTTTCTTAATACCAATTATTTCTTCTAACCCTAACCCCCTTTCCCCATACTCATTTATTACGGTCCACAAAAATTGTAATTAATTAATTAATAATATTTTTATATTATTTCTCCTTACCCTAATAATAATATTTTTATATCATTAATAATAAATTGTATATAATTAATAATAAAATAAATAAATAAATAAAATTTTTTATTAAT
>JANZXV010000004.1:10628472-10644315 GCA_027576455.1 Erythroxylum roigii | reverse complement strand
AATAGAAACAGTTATTCCATATATTTTGATATTGAAAATCAAGTTTTTGAGATTGACAATCATCATTCTTTTCTGAGATAGAAAGATGAAGGAATATAGAACTTTAGTTACCAGATATTGATCATATGCGCCCATGTACATGGAAAATGCATACATATATTGATTTTGAGTGTTGAAGATAGCAATGGTGCTTGCTACATTTTCAGTGTCGCCTGTGAATTGACATTTTTTAACTGTATGCTACAAATATTAATCTTTTGGTTTCAGTGCTGATTGGGCCTTTTCTGTATGATATTGAAATGCTATGCAAATGATGTTAACTCTATAGGCCATTTACTCTTGTGGGCTTGAAACCAAGATTTGAGGCTCAAGAGCCAGGAAAACCTGCTGAAGAGACGTGTTCTTTCAGTTTTTGTGGCTTAAGATCCCATTGATGGTGCATTGAATCCTGTTTCGTTTGTTAAATAACTGATACTTTTTCTAGAAATTACATTTATCTATAGCTTATCTTCGTAGATTTTTGGCAATTGTATGTTACAAAAACTCAATTTTCCTTTTTCTCCATTTATCTGAATGTTTATTTCTATGCTTATCTCCAGGTATTTTCTGTGCTTGATACACAAAGCTTGTGCTATGTTGCTGCAACTTGTTCAATGTTCCGCAAATGTGCAATGGATCCCCTGTGCTATGCCAATATTGACCTGACAACAGTTGTTCCAAAAGTGAACAACGCTGTTGTGTCTTCTATGATTCAGCGTGCTGGAAATGCACTTCAGTAAGAAAATTGCATACAATAATTCCCTTTTTAGTCAAAAAGTTTGTGATCATCATTTGTTTGTACTTGTTATTTGAAAATTTATTCTAAGATGCTATTAGGTGGCAAAAAGGTAGAGTTCATTAAATTTTAACCATTAACATGTTTCTCAATACTATTCTTAGCCTCTTTTTAAGTTACACACCATCCAAATATGATAATATTGTTTCCAGTTGCTTCTTTTTAGGATGCTAATACTATTACATATTCTCTAGTTCTTGTTAATGATAAAAATTGTAATTGCATCCTATGAACGTCTTCATTAATTTTTTTTTATTAAGGTAACTTTTCTAAAAATGGATAGGACACTCAACTTTTATGTTGTATGACTTATGGACTTTTTTAACCTTAGATTAACCCTGTACAACTGCTCCTTTTTTAATGTGGATACAACCTTTAGCAGCTATTTAACTTGCCTTATTTTAATCTCTTTAATGATTAATCAGGTCTCTCAAGCTTGGCATAGTTCCAGGCCCAACAATGTCGCCAGGATCTTGTCAGCCATTGGTTTATAGCATCAGAAATTCTGTAGATGTTTCAAACTTTTCTTGGAATGACAAAAAGACCAGACAAGGGAAGGAGTCATCCATTCTTACAAGGTCCTGCTTAAATCCTTTAAGTGGGGAAAGTGGTGCCGCAGGGTAACTGGCAATATTTGATTTAAATAGTTGTTGATAGGCGATGGGTTACTTGTTTTGTCCTAATCATTTGCTTTTTCAAAATGTTAGCATCCTTTTGAGAAGATTGTATCTTTACAACATAGAGAGAATAGATAACACATCTCTTTGCGGGGCGCTGTCTGCCTGCCCGTCCCTCCTTGACCTGGAAATTGTTGGCCTGTAAGTTAGTTTTGTTACTTTCTGCATCTTGTTGCTGATTTAAGGATGCTGGGCTCAGTGGATAGAATAAATTAGATACGGGGTGGATGACAGGCTACTATGATCTATAATTTTAGTTCTTTCATACGACTGCTTTCTTGCTGTCTGACTGCGGCCCTGCAAAGAAGAGTGCATGTGACTGCAGATATTGAACTTCTATGTTACACTGAAAAAGGAATCATAAGCATGGATGCCATTCAAAAGTTTTTGCTGCTACATAGTTGTAAAATACAAGATTCATTGTTGGCCAAATAAGGAAGGCATCTATTATAAGAGTGTAATATCTATGATTGATGTTCTACTATTTCCATTTCATGACCTGCCCACACAAAAAATTCCTTAATATTATCTTTGATTTTAGCAGGTCTTGTGCTGTAACTGTTTAGGATAGCAATGCATTTAGGTTGTCGTTTGTGCGAATTTACTCTGCATTTGAGTTTGCCACAATCTTAATAAAACTTCCCTTCATCTTTTTATCCTTTGTCACATACATAGCGAGCATTTGCACTTGTATCTTATTGTTTTGTTTCTTTGGTGGAGCAGTCATGTTGAACTGAGGCAAACATTGGTGTCAGTGAGCATGAGTTGTCCCTTGATAGAGCGTTTATTTTTTGAATCTTCAAAGACAGGTAGGCTTACACAGTTGACAATCATCTTTTTCCAGCCTTGGAAAGTTTCTGCTAACTATGAATGTCTCAAAATCAGGAAGAGATGACAGTTTAAAATCGCCAACATGTGAAAATCTAGTGAAAAATTGTCCAAATTTAATTTCATTGGCGCTTAGAGGTTTCAAGCTACATGATGGTAAAGTTCGAACACTTATTAAGGTATGATTAAAGTTCGAACACTTATTAAGGTGTGATGACTTTAGTGTGAAAATAACTGTGATCATACATATTACTTTGTTTTCACTTTGAGAAGACCTTTGTTGCTATATACTTAAGAAGTGTTTACTTAGTTTCTCGTACAACTTACCTTTGATCTACATAATTTCGTAGAGTTTATGCTTTTTTCCAGTTTTATCACAAGTTGATTCCAAATTGCTATACTTTCCCGTGTTAAAATCCTTTAAGAAATATATTGTGAGCTTAAGATCCAGAAATCAACTTATAAGCATAAAATTCATTTATTTAAAACACAGGATTTTGATAAAAACAAGTGCTCAACATTATAATCATGAATGTGGGAAAACAATGTGTACTCTTTCTGTGTGGCATGCTTACTTAAAAGCTTTTGTTTCTGTGTACTTAGTTGATAGTCAATCCCTTTGTTTTTTATTCTGTGTTTCTGCACCTGTGATTGGTATTTAGGAATACAATGGTCATAGGTGGTCTTGCTTTGACTGTTGAACTCTGACAAGTTCATCTTTCTGACTTATTTGCAGGGACTTCAAAAACTAAAATATGTTGATTTTTCAACGTCGTATTCAATCACAGGGAATTTTTTGAGGTGTGTGATCTCATATTAATTACATATGCTTTTGATCCTTAATTTACTATTTGATATGTTGTTACTCTTAGCATTTTCTTAAAACTTAAATTAGGAATCTTGGAGGCCCTGGAGGTGGAAATCTTCTGGAAATTTTGATTTTAAGAGACTGCATGCATCTCAAAGAGGTGGACAGTTTTCTCCATTTGCTCCTAGTGCCAAATCTAACTCTTTGTCCCTGGCACCTTCTGGGTCCTTATTATTTCTGTTATGTTGCAGGTGGAGGTTGCTCGGCTGATGATGGCGATTATTGCAGGAGACTTTAAGTTCCTTCGACATCTTGTGGGTAGTTAAAAAAAGCAAAAAATTGATTTCAGGCTTTGTTTTAATCTGATCTGAAATTCCTGTTGGATAGTTAACTTCTGTTTTTTTTTTTTTTGGTGTCTAAAAGGACATATCAAATAGGGAAGGTTTAGCTTCTGAAGGTGACTGGTACAACAGGTGTTACAACTCCAGGTGATTGCTCTCCTACTAAATCCATTGTCCTTACAATACATCTTAAAAAAAAAGACAACTTTATCTGTAATTTTGGGATGTTTTTAGTATCATTCCTATAAATCAAGTGCTGGAAGCAAGGCCCGATGTTTGTTTACTTGCTGAGTTTCCACCGGAAGGAAGGTTAGTCATTTTTCTAGTGTCACAAACTTGGCATTATCGCAGTTTTCATTAATCTTTTTACAATTTTTTTCCGAAGGAAAATTCAGAAAAATAAAAAAATGAGTATGTGATATGATTTGAGACTAAATGTCCATGATTGGTTGGGATTCTGGATTCTGCAGTTTTGTTGAGATTGAACAGATGATTGATAGTGACCTAAGTAGTGATCTCAGTCTGCCATCACAACTGAGCATTCATACATCAGATGGTTCATTCTTTATGAGTACATCAGAGAGCAACTATAATAGTGACCAGAGTAGTGGTAATGAAGAGGGTCAAGATTCTGCTTATGTAGTCCACGAGGAAAGCTCAGATGAGGTTGACTTTCTGGTTGTCTAAGTGAACCCCCCAAATTCAGCAACGTTGGGAAGGGCACTACTAATGGATAAGGTATCTCTCTCTCTCTCTGTATATGTGTGTGTGTGTGTCTCATGTTCATAGTCAAGTGCAACTTTGTTAATTGGTTAAAACTGCTAACTCGTTGTCGGAGGCAACCATTTTACTTATCAAATCGTATTTCATTAAAGCAGATGTGTGTCATTAATGAAATAGACATAAAAATGTTGGGAAGTTGACATCCTTAGCATGTAACCGATGCCTTCTCTATGTGATTGGCTGACTCTCAAGGTTGTACAATTTGTTATCTCCTGAAATTACAAATCATCATATATTTTTTCTTTCCTCAGGGGAGATGTTAGCTGTGTTCATTACCTTCTCGTGATATACACTTGATTCTCAGATTCTTCCGACATTTTTTTAGATATGCGTAACAGCTATCCTCCCAGGCCATCTGTCTATGTTTTGTAATAATGTGTTGCTGCAATTTTAGGGAGAAGGCATTAACAAAGTGAAGGTGAAATTAACCTATATTGTCCACAATGGACACTTTTCTGTTTATGGGAATCCGCCTTCGCTCAAGGTCACCCTCTGGTATCCTGAAGCTGGGAACTATCATGGGATTGTTCAATTGAATTGAATATGGACGGAGGTCCACTGAGGATTTTTTTCCTTGCACTCCAAGATGATTGTAAAATCTTTAGGGGATCTTTTTTTTTTTATAAAAAAAAAATTCTTCCTCTTTTTGTAATGTGTTTGTTCCAAGACCTTGTATTCTGTATCATTTTTTAATCCTCTGATCATCCTAAAAATATCAGGTAATCTAACAAAATCATTCAAAAATCATTGCATGGATTTATCTCCAGAGAATCACCTTTGACATAGGCTTGTAGCTCGGTAAGGTTGAGTACAAATCTTCAGTCTAGTTTTACTCTATCTAATATTTAAAACAATGTCATTTTCATCATTAGATATGAGTTTAGAGGGTGTACAATTCTGTTCAATCCTAAAAAGACGTTTTGAACATCGAATAGGGTTGGAAAGTATAAAAGTGAAGTTCAGTAAGGCTAGCCTACGCCGAATAAACGAATAAAAGAAATATATGCCCACTTTCATTGACTTACCAATGTCGTGGGTCTGATTTTTGCAACCGATCTGGAGGTAGAAATTGTGATTGCAAACTGTTGGGATGGGTAGGCGTTTCGAATAGCCAAATTAAACCAAATTGAGTCAATTGACGTTCTAAAGCAATCAAGTTGCGACTATCCTTGATCAGAAAGGGTTGGATTTAGTTCACCATTGCGTACAAGCAGCGACGTCGTTTCGAGTTAAGCCGGTGCTAGAGAGGGCCCACCGACGGTTAACCACTTGAATAATAATTCATGTGGCTATATATATATGTATGTGTGTAACGAGATACAGAACAGAACAGTGGCGAGTCCTTGGGGTAGTTGAGAGGTACTTGGACAAAAGAGATCATCGGTCGTGGCATTTGGCAATGGCCAATACCAATACACAGGCACCTCCTCCGTACAAGCCCTATCGCCTTCACAAAACCCTTAGATCCCACGAACGAGCCGTCTCGTGCGTTAAATTCTCCAACGACGGCGCTCTCCTCGCCTCGGCCTCCCTCGACAAAACCCTAATCCTTTGGTCTTCCTCCTCCTTCTCCCTCATCCATCGCCTTGTCGGCCACACCGATGGCGTCTCCGACCTTGCTTGGTCTCTTGACTCCCACTACATCTGCTCCGCCTCCGACGACCGCACCGTCCGCATATGGGCTGCGCGTGGTTCCTTCGACTGCCTCAAAGTCCTCAAGGGCCACTCCGACTTCGTATTCTGCGTTAACTTCAATCCCCAGTCCAACCTCATCGCCTCGGGCTCTTTCGACGAAACCATTCGTATTTGGGAGGTTAAGACTGGAAAATGCGTTCGCGTGATTAAAGCTCACTCTATGCCTGTTACATCGGTGCATTTTAATAGAGATGGTTCGTTGATCGTTTCCGGTAGTCATGATGGGTCTTGCAAGATCTGGGACTCGTCTAGCGGAGACTGCTTGAAGATTCTTATTGGTGATAAAGATCCTGCTGTCTCGTTTGCTAAGTTCTCTCCCAATGGCAAGTTCATTCTCGTTGCCACTCTTGACAGCACACTTGTAAGCTTCTTGTCTATTTTTCCTTTGGTTCTGTTCTAATTTATATGTGGAAAATCTTTCTTGTTTGGCCGCCAAATGATGGTTATGTAGATGGTTCCTTTATATATGGATTATCCTTTTTCGCAGTTATTAAGTTCAGATTTTGGGTCTTTGTTGAAAATTTGGATCTTGAATATAAAGTAGTAGACCTTATTGGATAATCTACAAAATTTAATTGTTTTGAAAACAAGGCTTTTACTATTTTCTGCTATAAAGGTAGTTCCTTAGCTAGTTATGTGCCTGCAATTTTTTTTAACAGATTATTGCAATTAGCTTGATTAGTTACAAGTATAGTTCTCTTCAATTTCCGACTGTTGTTAGTCTTAGTAGTTTGTAGAATGTTAATAAAAAAAAAAATTGTTTCACTGCTTTGATGAGTATCTTATGTATCTTTTTAGGGTTGGATAGGATAGACTGAGGTAGTTGAATCCTTACCTGATAAGGAGTTTCCTGTCTTGATTGTTTTGTGCGCTTTTGTATATAACAGAATAACCTGATGCTCATTGGATCACTGAGCTTAGCTTACTGCATATCCCCAATATTCATTTCGATTCCTTAGTTAACGTAAGATGGCTGACCCTGTATTCATATATGTAGCAAGTATTGAATGCAGTAGTACAGGTTAATATTCGGAATACTTGTGTCGCTATTAGCTCATTCTTGCTACTTATTATTTGGTTTATTTCAATTGCAGAAACTCTCAAATTATTCGGCGGGGAAATTCTTGAAGACTTACACGGGGCATACTAACAAAGTGTACTGCATAACCTCAACATTCTCGGTGACAAATGGAAAATACATAGTTAGTGGTTCAGAAGATAACTGTGTATACTTGTGGGATCTGCAGCAGAAAACTATGGTGCAGAAACTTGAAGGTCATACTGATACTGTTATTTCTGTAACCTGCCACCCATCTGAGAACAAAATAGCTTCTGCAGGACTTGATCGTGATAAAACCATTAAAATTTGGGTTCAAGATTCGTGAATTGTCCTGGCCAAAGTAGAACTGTCAGAATTTCAGTCAAAGCATCCAGGCTGCTCAATTATGTTATGATGAGTGGTGACCGCAGAAGCTTAAACATCAGTGTTGAGTCTGTTGTAACTAAATGGCACTTGATGATAAGGTTGATTCTATCGGGTACCAATGTCTTATATTTTTTGAGAGATGTTCATGCCTTGCCTTGTGTGAGGGGCCTTATTGTTGTCTAATTGTATATGTAATGACAGACACATTGGAAATGAACATTTGGCGTTGACCAAAGCTCTGTGTTTGAACTTCAACGTAGGTCAATTTCCCTTTGAATTGGTCGCAAGTATGTCGCAGCACTCTTGATTAACAGACGTATATTCGAATTAAGAGAGGAAACTTCATTATGAAAAACCACAAGGAAATCTCATTAGATAAGGACTAGTTTGGTTTTTTATTCCTATTTCTGAAATTGATATCTTCTTTTTAAAAATATTTTATTTAAATTATTTGAACAAGTTAAGAAATGATATTATTGTTATTGATTTTGTGTGACAGATATATAGTTGGATTGGAATTTAAGAATTCAAATAAGAAGCAAGTAATGGTACAGTAATTGTAATGGATTAGCAATTGACAAACTGTTAAAGAGGAGAGTGGTTAAGTGTATAACTAAAAGGCCTCGGCCCAGAAAGCTATTTGGACTAGCTCATTAATGACAAGTCCAACGCATAAGATAAAAAGAGTATTACCATCCCAAGCAAACAGGAAAGCAGGAAGAGAGCTCGCGTCACAAAAAGACGATGACCACTATCCGACGGTTCTGCTGCAACGATCTTCTCCGCTTCGCTTCTGTTAACCTTGACCATCTAACTGAAACCGTAATTCTACTCTGTTTCTGCAAATTCCCATCTATCAACTTACACTTGCATGCCATTTTGCTATCAAACTAATCCAGAAAGATGATTGATTTGGTTGTTTTCTAAATTTCATAGTTCAACATGTCATTCTATATGACCTACTTGGCGAGATGGCCCGATTATTTCCATGTCGCTGAAGGTCCCGGCAACAAAATCATGGGCTATAGTAATTAACTCTTCCCTTTTGCTCTCCCCTTCAACGTTACGTTTTTCTTTTTCATTTTTAGGGTTGCTTATTAAAGACAGATTTCAATTGGAAATGTTTGCAGTTATGGGTAAAGTAGAAGGACAAGGTGAATCTTGGCATGGTCATGTTACAGCTGTCACTGTAGCTTCTGAATACCGGAGGCAGCAGTTGGCCAAAAAGCTCATGAATCTTCTTGAAGATATCAGTGATAAGATGTATGAATATTTTACATCAATTTTTTTTTTTTAACTTGTCCTCTGTACAATTATGTCTTCAGGCCAAATCTGTTTCTCTTGATGCACTACGAGTTTCAGTTGATAACTTGATTGTTCCATTTCACTTCATATTACCCAATGCCTAGGCTTCATCTTTTTCTTTTTTATTTGTTCCGTATTCTGGGAGTTTTTCATTTTATCCTATGCGGAAAAATACATGTTTCTGATGCATTTATGAAGATGTAAAGTGCAAGTAAACTTGAGCAAACGTGATGGTTTTTCAATTACCAGAAGAAAATTTGATACTGTGTGGAAGTCAATCTCCTTGGCTCTAACAGGTTACTTTGCATTCTTGGGAATTAGTTTTCATTGGAAGACTAGTGTAATCTAATAAGTTATAGGGTTCTTTAAATTGTATCTTTTGGGAGAGAGTACTTGTTGATCTTCTTAAACTGCATGTAATGTAGTTCATCTTGGTTACCATTTGGACATTGACCGGATCGTCTTGCAAAACACCTACCCATATTCTTATCATTGTTGCATTGATGATCCAATATGAGGGTGATTCTGCAATAATTTTTATCAATATACAACCTATTAGGACTTAAAAATGGACATATCTGTTTCCGTCCTTAGTGGTTGCCAAAGTAAATATCCTGGCAAGTATTGGCTTAAATTTGGTCGCTGCAGCTTTGTTCCTAATGAGAGCTTCCTATGCAGAGACAAAGCTTACTTCGTAGACCTTTTTGTCAGAGCATCCAATACACCAGCCATAAAGATGTATGAGAAGGTACTTATTCAGCCACATTTCTTTCAACTTGAGAATTTATTGTTCATTCTTTATATGTTTATTGTGCAAATCAGAAACTGAGAGAGTTCTGTTCAGTGGAATGAATTACCTTATTGAAAATTTTGACTGTCATTACATGCCACCATTCTTGTTCTTTTCTTTTTTACTTCTCGTTCATTCTCCCCCTTATCTTCATTAGATGAAATCATTAAACTTTTAGCTTGATCAGAGAAGAGGATTATTAGGGTTTGGATGGTCTTAGTTTATGTGGTAGTGGAAACACATGGCACATTCAGGCTCTTGACTGACAAGGTTACTGTCGCTATTTTTCCACTAGTTGATAAATGCATTGTGGCATAACCTAATGGATTCATAAATTTTCTCAAAGTGGTTAATAAGGATGGAATTAGATGATATTTATGATACCCTGTCTTCTCTAGTTAGCTTAGTTAGCATAAAATGCCATAAATTATCAAGTTGATGTTCACTCATTTGTCTGGTTTATGTTTTCTGATTGTGATAGTGAATTCATGT
The DNA here is from genome assembly GCA_027576455.1 of Erythroxylum roigii. NCBI lineage: Eukaryota > Viridiplantae > Streptophyta > Magnoliopsida > Malpighiales > Erythroxylaceae > Erythroxylum > Erythroxylum roigii. Next base: position 10,634,335 of record JANZXV010000004.1, on the reverse strand, counting down.
AAACTGAAGCTAAATGTCTGATTTTGATTGGAAGACAAATTCTGAGCCAAGGAAATAACATGCATCTATCAGATACTTCTTTTTGGTTTGAATTAGTGACAATCCTCTTTTAGTTAGGTGGGACATCCACCTTGAAATTCTGATTCACAGATTTAAGCTTGCTCGTACTTTAGTTTCTTGGCTGCTAGCGTGCTGGATGTACCATTAGTCCTTTCACTGGGACAAGTTACCTTATATGGTATTTCCTTTTTCTTCTCAGCTTGGTTATGTGATTTATAGAAGAGTGTTGCGCTATTACTCGGGAGAGGAAGATGGATTAGGTGACTTCTTAAATCTGGTCAATGTTTACCCTGTCCTTCCCATTTAAATTAACAGTGCCTAACAATAGATCAAATTCTGTTGTCAGATATGAGGAAAGCTTTGTCTCGGGATGTGGAGAAGAAATCCATTATTCCCCTTAAACGGCCAGTCACACCTGATGAATTGGAGTATGATTAGATCTTCATTGCTTGCAATCAAATACTGAACTTGTTGGTTATGCATTTTGAAATTGGAATAAGTACAATTGCTAAATCAAATGCCATGTATCGTCTTGCCAAATCTAGGAGAATGTGATTATGAGAACTTTTTGGGCCAAATACGCGTCACATGGCTATACGAACCAACGATGTTGTGTTTTGTACTGCACACACCTGCCAGAAAATGGTGCTAAGCCAAAATTATCGTATTAATTTTCAGTACCGTTCTATATTGGCCGATATTCTTAATACTAATTGAATATTGATAAAATACGAAAATTTTAAAAAATTAGGATTAAATTGTAAGATTGAAAAAAATTCTTAACCTTAACTGTCCTCAGGTTTCTATCTCAATTTCTCTGAGGTATGCTTGGCTCGCGGTAATATGTATTTTACCACCCATCTATTCCTAATTATTAGGAATTTTGTGTTTGGTTTTTAAAAAAACCCACAGAATAACCATTCTGTGTATTAGGTATTCTTGAACAGTGGAGAATAGGTAAAGACAAAATGTTTATTTTCATTTATCACTTGCAGGTTCCACATCCCTCCCGATCAAGCTTAGGAACAAATGGTAGTCCATCACGCTTTGCTCCCACAGGGCATCAGGGACATCCTGGAAACTTGCCTACCGTATCTGTATCAGGTACAAGTTACATTGCATCTTCCCCTTCCATAGCTGCATCTGGTGGCACTTCAGCATTTAGAGATGCTCGACAACCAAATCCGTGGAATTAGGGATGTGCACTAACATGATATGGCTTCTAGCTGCCATTGGTGCTTGTCACAAGCAAAACAAATAAGGTTGACTACAGCTTCATAGAACTGAAGTTGGAGTGGTTGGTACGCTCCACATGTTGCAGTTGGAACACAATCTTAGTGAATTCAAAGAAGTCGGAGTGTTTGTTTTCAATGGAGCACCATAGTCAGAGAACAGAGTAGAAGCACTTACAGAGTTCAAGTGGTTAGCGCGTGTTGGGGACAAAATAATGGCTTAAGCAACATGTCATTTTCAATAGAGTATAGCCTTAAACTTTAGTGTTATAGGCTAATTTTATAGGTGGATTTTACGTCTATGGATTTCTTTTGATCATTAATTAATTTTTTTATATTTTTAGAAAAGGTTTGAGAATAGAAAGCAAATTTCATATTATAAAAATTAAACTATTGAAAATTATTATGAAATTTAATACAAATTAGGATTCTCGTTGATAATTAATTAATGTATGAAATTTGATTAATATGACAAAATCATTTTTTGTAAAATAAAATTAGAATTATAACAAAAAATTGAATAAAAAATTCGTTTTTTTCTTTAATGACTCTATATCATTTTCATTTCAATTGCAATTAGTATTTTTTTTGAATTGATGAACATATTTTTATTTATATGATTTAGATTCTTATATTAGTATACATTTGATTACACTAATAATATAAATTTACTATAAAAATGTAACTAATAATTATGAAAATTTATCATTAAGATTATTATTTATTTTATAAATATAATTAGAACATTTAAGTGAAAATTGAATTGTTCATAACTTAACTTTTCGTCATCATCACACCCAGTTCGAAGTCCCGCAGTGAAACGGGGTCTGGAGAAGTCTGATAGTACGCAACCTTACCCCTACATAGTAGAGAGGTTGTTTCCTGACTTAACTTTTCACTAATTACAATTTGAATTAATTAAAATTTACTAAAATTATGTACTTTTAGTTATATAACTGTTGTTATGATTAAAAAAAATGTTAATAAAGTAGTTCTAAGAAATTATATAATGATTAATTAAATATTATATGGAATAATATATTAAAGAATTATTTTGCAACTTTAAAAATTTTATAATTTTAAAAATTACCCAAAATGGTATTCGATATTAACCGGTAACTGTGTTGTATCATATTAGAACCAAACTTGGTATCATACTAATACGGTATTTATAACATTGATACGAGGTAAAATATTGCTACTTGAATCTTGAATAAGAGAAAAGACTAAACACTTATTAGGTGCGATAATCCCAAATTTATGGATGGAATCTTTATTTTAACTCTTAATATTTGGACTAAATTTTAATTTTAATATTTGTCAATCAATAAAAAAAATCTTAGCTTTTAAAAAGTGGATAATATGATCTTCAACTTAGTGGAATTTTAATTTTTTTTCTAGAGATTTATCAATGCCGTTGAGTTGGTAATTTCTGTTTAATTTAAAGATCTTATGTTAGTCATGTATGCAGCTTAAGTAGACTCTAAATAATGAAACTTCAAATTGGCTTAAAGATTTATGGTTTTCAAGCCTTAAATTTTTAAAACCACAAATTAAAAGTATATTTTGGAGATTTCATGTTTTAGGGATTTCATAACTTTTTTTCTCTTTCGTTGTTGGCAGTATTTTCTTTTTGCGACTAACTATTTTTCTATCTCTTCTCTCTATTTCTAGTAAATTACTTTTTAGTGTTACAAATTCAAGTTTGATTCATTTTTGTTCTCTCTATCAAATGAAAAGGGTAATTATGGATCGTATTTTTGTATGGGCTAGCTCCACCTAAATCAACAAGCTTGGCTCAAGTTGATTAGATTTTGGGTCGAGTTTAATTTTTAAAAAATTTTCAAACTTCATCTCAGAATTGAGTTTGGGCTTAGGTTGCCTAGTTTAGCTTAGCCCAAAACTCAAATATATCAAGTATAAAACAACGTTATTTTGAGTAAAACGACATTTTAAAAATTTTAAATTAAAAAATAATCGAGCTTGGTCAGGGCTAGAGCTCGAGGCTCGCAGTTTAAGCTAGAGCACGATCAGCCAAGCTTGAACCCTTATTAAAAATTTAGAGCTTTGGCTCAAACCCAACTCAACCAAATGCCATCATTATTCAGAGTAATATCATGAACGATTTGTTTTGATCATGACTGTAATAATGATTGTGTGGATTATTAATGATTAACATTATCAAATTCTAAAATGTGTTACATAAAGAGCACCAAACTTTTGATGTTTTATTTTCATTATACCTTAAGTTGTTAGTTTCTTGAACCAAAGATCATTCACTACAATCCTAAGGAATTTGGCTACGAACAAAAAAGGTATTTCAATTTTGCGATCAAGTTGTGAAAAATGTTATAATTCTTAAGAGAACAGAATATAAAGTGCTAAGCCTTTTGAGATTTTTCCAATTGAGTGCTTAAGCTTTCAAAATTTTCAATTAAGTGACCAACTTTTTATAATCTTAATAACTTAGTTCAAAATGTTAATTCTATTAATATTTTGCTAATTAGGCTAACAGAATCAATTTTGCCAATGACATGTAGGCTTTTAGGTGGAAATTTAATGGCTAACTAAGTGTGCCCATGACCTATACCAATGACCCATATTCATACTTTATAACCCAAATACCTATGACCTAGTAGTGCACATATATATATATTTTTGGAATGATGGTGTTATACAAAGAGCTCTTGATTGTACTTCCTTTTGGGTCAAGGATTTTCCTTTTGTTATGTCTTTATCTGGATATTGGAGATTCTTCTTGGCTCCCTGTCCCTCTAGAGTTCCTGAAAGATTTTATGATGCGACATTTCAGGACTCTCATTGGGATACTCTTCCAGCTAGATGATCAATCAGAAACTTACTATCTGAAGTGTTATACAGACAATTGTACGATACTACTATCTTATTGGCGTGAAAAAGGATCTGTTTTGCCGGTGAGTGTGTTGTAGGTTTTGGCGCCTGAAAAGACGTAGAACCTAGGCAGTATAATGGGTCACAGTGGGTTTAGTACCGGAGCAACCGCCGCCCTCTCTGCGGTGGTGGGATTGCTGGGCCGTAGTAGGCACAATTTAGTTGGGGTGGTTTTTATGCCATGGCAAGAGAGACAGAGCAAGAAAGGTTTTGTGCTTTTAGTTTTTCTATCTCCTTTGTCCTTACTTTCCTTTCTTTCCCATACCCCTTCCATATGATTAGGACCAGGCCGGCGTACTGAGTTCTTAGATAAATACAATAGAGTATTAACCCGTTAGTTTTGTGTAAGTTAAACATTACAGTAGTAGGAGGTAGCCTCATTGGACTGGGAGGAGAGACAGGGAGTCCGCCAGATATTCTGGGCACAGAGTAAGTTACTTCGGGCATGCACAAGTCAGAAGTGTGCAGGTATACTTTTACTTTAATGTTTTGTTTGCTAGTTGGTGTGTGCATGAACATCGTTGCGACGTATCATTTCTTCTCTTCTCTTATTCCAAATCCTGTCCACTACCGTCGGCTATTGCCACCTTGTCAGAGACTTCTCTGGCCACCGACGACTCCTTAAAAGGGTTGCTGACAGTCTTAGCACATAGCTCATGGCTAGCTCTGGCCTAACGTCTGTCCTTGACATAGCGTCTGACACACTTCACAAGTCCCCTCTGTTTTCTGAAGCCGCCTGACAAGTTTACTGTTAGGAGAGAGAGGCAGTATTCTATTCCTTCTGCAGCCCGTTGATCGCCCACTTTCGAACTTGTCGCAGCCATTCTTACAAGACAACTCCCTTGGCAGTATTTCCTTTTGACTTGACCCTTTAACCTTTTGCAACACCTTTCTTTCATTGTTCTGACAGTTGAGGTTTTCTGGGAGACAACGCTTTTACAAGTGTGGTTGTGGTATTTCTTTCTCCTTTTGATCTTATGGTAATCACTGCTTGTTTTCCTTTGTGCTCTTCTCTTATTGGCTTCTGACTGTATGGTTCTATACTGATTTCCTATATTAGTGGTAACCGCTTTTTTGATTAATAGTGGCTTGGCTCTAGTATTAGAAGTATTATTTCTGTCTTTAATTAGCAGTAGTAACTCCTTTTTTCGGTTTTAACTTGATCTTCTTGATCCTCGATTTTTTTCCCTATGATTATTGTTCCTTTATTTATTATTGTTAATACTACTCTACTGTTTGTTATTTATTTTTATTTATAATTGTTAGTATTTTTTTATTCATTTTTATTTGTTTGTATTACTGTATCCGTAGACTCTATATTTCTTTAGTATTAGTCTCGCAGTATTATTCTTAGTATTAGTCTTCATTACTTTTTTTTCCTCTTTTATTCCTATTATTACTTCTACTGTTATTTTTTATATTTTCAATTCTTCTTATTAGTATTTTCTATTATTGCTATTATTATTTTTGATGGCTTGGCAAGGCGAAAGGTAAAAGCAGATTATGGCCACAATAGGTATCTATATTTCAATGTATTACCAATCTTTGCTAATTCATTCCTTCTATCCTACATCTTTGTTGTCATGTCCCTTATACATGTGGGCCTACTAGAAACAACATCTCTACATTGTAGGGGTAAAGCTACGTACTATCAGGACCCC
>JANZXV010000004.1:10440860-10460724 GCA_027576455.1 Erythroxylum roigii | reverse complement strand
ATTTTGAGATATAATCCCTTTTTGGGATACAACACAACATTATCCCTTTTTGGGATACACAAGACTCAACTTTTCACTATAGACTACATATCCGTCACTACCCGAAGGCAAAGTCAAAATCGGTACACTCGTTAATCGATACTTAAGTGCCTCAAAGCTTTTCTGACATTCATCTGTCTACACAAACTTCTGGTTCTTCCTGGTCAACTTGGTAAGTGAAGCTGCTATTATAGAAAAGCCCTCCACGAACCTCCGATAATATCCAACTAAACCCAAGAAACACCTCACTTCTGCTATATTCTTAGGTGCTTCCAATTTCACAATTGCTTCTATCTTCCTCGGATCTACATGTATACCGTGCTCTGAAATCACATGCCCAAGAAACACTACTTTCCTTAACCAGAATTCACATTTGTTGAATTTGGCATACAACTTGTTCTTTCTCAAAGTCTCCAAGGCAGTTCTTAAATGTTCCTCATGTTTCGTATCACTCTTAGAATAAACCAATATGTCATCAATGAAGACAATGATAAATCGGTCTAAGAAGAACTTAAAGACTCGATTCATCAAGTCCATGAAAGCTGTAGGTGCATTTGTTAACCCAAAAGGCATGACCAAAAACTCAAAGTGGCCATACCGTGTTCTAAAAACGGTCTTTGACACATTGGACTCCTTTATCCTCAACTGGTGATAAACCAATCTCTAATCTATCTTAGAAAAGACCCTTGTCCCTTGTAATTGATCAAAAAATCATCTATGCGTGGAAGCGGATATCTGTTCTTGACAGTGGCATGGTTAAGCTTCCTATAATCCACACACATTCTCAATGATCCGTCTTTCTTCTTACAAAAAGGACCGGTGCTCCCCAAGGCGAAGAGCTCAGCCTTATGTACCCTTTCAACAACAACTCCTCCAATTACTCCTTAAGCTCCTTCAATTCCATCGGAGCCATTTGGTAAGGCAGAATTGAGATCGACATTGTGCCTTGAAGAAGTTCAATGGGAAATTCAATTTTCCTAGGCGGCGGTAGTCTTGGAAACTCCTCGGGAAAGACATCCGAAAATTCCTTGACTACTGCCACATTTTCGAACTTCCCTCAATCTGCCCACGTGTCTACCATATAGGCCAAAAATGCCTCACACCCTTTCCTCATCATTTTCTCTGCCATCAAAGCCGAAACAATTCTCGATGAGCTAAATTTCCTGTTTCCTATCAGCATCACCTTTCTTCCATCACCCAACTCAAACTCCACTGCTTTATGTTTACAATCTAAGTTAGCATTATACTTCTTTAAGGCATCCATACCCAAAATTACATATAAGCCTCCCATCTTCAATGGCATTAAATCTACCACTAAGTGTTCCCCACCAATACATATCTTACACTCTCTATACACTTGACTAATAACAATATACTGGTCGATTGGAGTACTCACCATCAAAGTGGTCCCCTTCCATTGCCTCCCACCGTTGAGGCTTAATGGGAAACAGTAGAAGTCCTCATCGGTCTGGACCTACTTGCACCACTGCTCCTCTCCTCAGACTGCTTAGGGAAGCTCTTGGCACTCCTCTCTGGCATAGGAGTACTAGTACTACTACCCCACTTGAACTGCTCTCTCCCATTTCTCTTTTTATTCACATCACTCTTTATATTCTCTATGTTTTCAACCCTCAGGGCAGCCTCAACCAGCTATTGGAAATCACAAAATTTTGCACCACCACTTTCTCTCTTATGGTTAGGTGTAACCCTGATTCGAACCTATGGCACCTAACTGCCTCGCTCATCATTAACTCAGTTGCATATCGGGCCAATTGCGTAAATCGGCGCTCATATTCGCTCACTGTCATTTCCCTCTGGGTGAGACTCAAAAATTCTCTTTGCTTTTGCTGAATATACACCTCGGATAGGTATTTCTTCTTAAACACTGCTAAGAAATTTTTCCATGCGAGCACTAATGGTCTTATCTGGCTCCTTGGCACACTTTCCCACTAATGCAGAGCATCCCCCTGTAGCAGGCTTGCAGCGTACATTACCTTCTCATCATCCTCACAATCCATTTGATCTAGTATCCTTTCAGTCTTTCTCAACCAAGTCTCAGCTTCTTCTAGATCCGTGATCCCATAGAAGTCTATTACCCCATACTTCCTTAACTTATCAAACTGTTTCCCCTTCTTAGCTGGGGCCGGAGTAAAAAATCTGACCCATAGCCTGGACAAATGCCTGAGTAAAGGCTTTGAACACCCTCGAATCTAGTGGAGGCACTTGTTCCTGTGGAACAGGCGACTCCTGCGTCTGTGATTGAATGGGCTCACTACCTTGCCCTCCCGAAGCCTCAGCATTTCCTGGGGCTATAGATTCATCAATACTCTCCTCCCTTGGTGTAGAGTCAGGTGCAATTGATCCTTGCAATACTCCTTATGTCCTTCTACAAGGTGACATCTTACTCCTTCAATGCAAACACTAACTATTAGCTTACAATTGATCTTAATCCTATTTCCTACATGTATGCATGACATGCATGTCATTTAATGCAATCAATCAATTTGACAATACAACCCGTACCCACATAACCTAAAATTTCATCATACTATGCATACTAAGCCTAGGAAAAACCTAGGGCTTTGATACCACAAGATGTTGGGCCCCGTTTCTGAAGCCCAATAATCAAACCAGAGTTAAAAGCGTGAGCTGGTCTACCTGAAAGGTCATTCCTATGAACCCTCACTTACTTTTTATCAATTCTTGAAAAACTAGCACCAAAGGCTATTAATTTCTATGGGAAGGTAGATAAACCTGGTAGGAATCCAATGTTTTAAGAATCGACTCGATTGGAGGTCGGACGAGAAAGTTCAAGTCAAACGGACCCAACATGTTCATGACTCTACTCACATTGTACACGCCTTGGGGTAATTGCCATAATTCTCACTACAGATGTTGAATTGACTTCACTTTTGGACGGTTTGAAGGAAAACTTCTAAATCTACTACTTTCATGAAGAACTCAAAGCGAGATTTGGCCTCTAAAAGGATAAAAAATGGAATAGAAGATATAAGATGCACAGAGCACAAAAACTAAGATGAAGCAGAAACTAAGACGAAGCGGCACTAAAACGAAGCAGAAACTAAGACGAAGCGGAACTAAGACAAAGCAGAAACTAAGACGAAGCGAAAAACTAAGATGAAACAATCTAAGACGAAGCAGACTAAGACGTAGCAGAAATAAGACGACGGAAAAACTATGACGAAGCGGACTAAGACAAAGCAGAACTAAGACGAAGCAGAACTAAAATGGAGCAGAACTAAGACGAAGCGAACTAAGATGGAGCGGACTAAGACAGAGCGGAGGTCAAAGTAAGACGGAACGGAAGTGAAAGTAAGACAAAACGAAACTAAGGCGAAAGAAAACGAAGACGAAGCAAAGTCAAACTAAGACGATAACCTAAGACGATACAAAACTAAGACGAAGCATCTTAGGTACCAAACTAAGACGAAGCAGAGTTAAACTAAGACGAAGAAGAAAGTCAAACTAAGACGATAGAAACTAAGACGAAGCATCTTAGGTACAAAACTAAGACGATAGAAACTAAGACAAAGCATCTTAGGTACAAAACTAAGACGAAGCAGAAGTCAAGTTAAGACGAATCAAAAGTCAAACTAAGACGATAGAACTAAGATGATAGAAACTAAGACGAAGCATCTTAGGTACAAAACTAAGACGATAGAAACTGAGACGAAGCGTCTTAGGCACAAAACTAAGACGAAGCAGAAGTCAAGCTGAGACGAATCAAAAGTCAAACTAAGACGATAGAAACTAAGACGAAGCAGAGTTGGTTCGTCCAATCCAACCTAGATTATTCTAGATTTCTCTCCAGGAGTTTGAATCTGATTTTTCCCCTTATAACAGCCTCGAAATATGCAATGCACTACAAAGTTTAGATAATCATAAGCAAAAGAAATCATATTTCATTAATAAAACCAAACACAATTGAACTTAGCTTTAATTACATATCAACATGCTCATCATATGCTTAATACAAATACAAATGAATGCTCAATGTTTGATATGCTTATAAAACTAGCCAAATGTTACTAACTTAATACAAAAGATGCCTAGCTAGCTTGGAGTATCCAATTACCCTACAAGGATCACTGATTTTCTCGATCTGCACCTGAGAAGGAAGTGGTGGGGTGAGCTACACAACTTAGTGGCTAACATATTTATAGCCACGACAATTAACCAAAATCAAGCATATGTATGCACAGATATATATATATCTAGCTAACATTCATACTTTATTCAAGCAATTTAAACATTCATCAAATTTTGGTCAATCACATAACACTAATATGCTTCATGCTTGATCATTTAAAGATGCAATGCACAACAAACTGCTCGAGGGTTCCATGAAACAGAATGAGGAAACCAAAGTTTATCCCATGAACAGAATGAGTTCATATTCGAAACTCATATGGCACAAGCGAGCAACCAGGAAAAGGCTCTTGTCAACGTGCACGTGACGAACAGAATGGTTCCACTCTCGCCCAAACAGAAGCACGTACTCATGCTCAGAATCATTTTATCAAAATGATATGCTTTCATGCTTTTTCTTCTTTCTTTTCATTTATATTGAATGTCGTGACAGACATTTAGGCATAACAAATTTAGAATCATTATAAATTTCAACAAATCCTTTTGAAACAATTAATCATATAATCAATCAAAATGTCATACATCTTTTTAATGCATAACATTTAACACATGTTCACACATAGGCAAAAGTTTTCCCAATCACACAAAAACTATAAACATATTACCTACCTAGTTAGCTTGTGAAAAGCCAAGTCAAACTTGTCTTTCCCTTTGCTCTTGGGTAGGATTCCCTTGGTTCCCTACAATAACCAAGGTTCCGATCAAAACAACATTCCAAACGAATCCATAACTTAACAAGAAAATCCTACTATTTCAACAAATACAAAATTGAACTCAAATCTAACCTACCTATAATCCATCTAGGTTAGAAAACCTAAGACCTAGCTTAGAAACCCTAAAATCAATTGAGTTCTCCTAACCCATCTTCTTCCAATACAAACCCTTTTTGTTCTCTACCTTAATCCCCTTTTCCTTTCTAACTCCTTCTTCACAACACCACCCATTACTTTAATAGAGCAAAAAGAAAAGATGGTTAACCCACCTTAACATGTTGATTTATCTTCTTTCCTTCTTTCCACCGAAACCCTTCTCTTCTCTCTCTCCTAATTTTGTTTTCTCACTCTTCTCCCTCTTCAAATCACGTTTTTCTTCTCTTAACAAGCAAAACAACACATCCTTTTTCTATTTCTACCCTTAATGATCCCAAAAAGTCCATCTTACCCTTCCTTATAAACTTATGATGTTTTATGCTCAAGTGATCTCCCAAAAATGTCCTTTAACATCCCTATTACATCAACATTTTACTTCCATTTATCCATTCATCATATCCTACTAACCTTGACACCATTATAGTTCCAAAAATTAAACCTATCTAACCTCCAAAAATTATTTTGAAATCATGCTTACGAAAGAAAATTTTTTTCCAGGGTCCAACATCATAACTATAATTAGAGTTAAAAATGACAACTCAATCAAATGTAGCATATAGAAATTTGAGTCAGTAAATATAAAGGTATGAACAATTTATCATTTATTAGGTTGTATATTAACGAAGTAACATAATGTACACAACTGGCAAATTCAAAATTATTGAAGGAGAATGAACTCCCAATCCCTTTAGAACTTAACATTGAAATTTTAAACAACATTGTTCGATTTTAATTTTATTAAAGAATTACAGTTACTGTATCATGCATCGGTATATAATATTTGTGATAATAAGTCATTATACAAAAAAATCAATACAAAATATCAATTACTATACACTCAATCGTAAATATTGTACCAAACTTAAAATTCAAAATTTAAGACATAATCAATATTCTAGTTCCAGAATGTTAGTAATTATTTAAAGCTAAAAATATGATAATATCAGTATTTTAATTAATTAGTTTCAAAAATTATGTTTTAATTAGTTTCATAAATTAGGTTTTAATTAGTTTCAGCAAGCCCTTAAATTGATTTCTTATTTAGTAAGAATAAACAATTAACTAAAAAACAAATTAGAAAAAAAATCAACCCAACAAAGGTTCTTCATCAGAGAAAGGAGGGGCGGAGAACAGCACGTTACCTTTCGTTTGAAGAGTCGGAGAAGACCACGTCGGCAATGCACCAGGTTGACGGCGACAACTCACTGCAGACGACGGCAATGGCAGGCGACAGGCGGCAGATGGAGGAGGAAGAAGACGAGGAAGTGCGGGCACAGGCGCTGGGTGGGGAGGAAAAGAAAGGGCTTCGTTGGCTTTAATAATAATCAAAACGACGTCGTTTTGGTTATCATCTAACACTTAAATGATATTGAAACGACATTGTTTTGGTTTAACCAAAAACGACGTCGTTTTGGTAATTTGTTATGCGTCTAAATAATGACTAAAACGACGTTGTTTGGTGATAACAATGTCGTTTGGTTGAACAATTATACGACGTCGTTTTGTTTATCAATTTAACCTCTACAACTTTCACAAAATGACGTCGTATGGTTCCAAACCTATACGACGTCGTTTTTGTTATTTCAATCCTACAGCCTAACGACGTCGTTTTATTAGGGTTAGAATCCGATGACTAAAATGAAATTTTACCGACGTAGTTATCGACGAAACTAGCTGTCGGTAAACATTTTCGCCTATTTTAGCGACGGAGTAGATTACCGTCGCCAAATTTATATTTCCCAACCAACATTGTCGACGTCTATGCTTGTTTCGTCGGTAATTTCTCACGGTTTTATTTCTGTTGATAAATGTCCATCGCCAATTTACATTTTTCTTGTAGAGATATAAAACTTTTGAGATATAAAAAGAAGTTAAATTCTCTGTCTCAAGTATGCATTGTCCTTCCTGTATATATACAAAAGTAGGTAGAAAAAAGGATTGTTGATTCAGAATCAGGGTTAAATTATAGCCCAAACATGCTATACTTCAATTATTACATCGTACAGAATTGTCTTTCAATATACATATAGTTGCAAGCAAAACTTGATAATCTTCCTTGCATAGACAAATTAGTGATCTTGACCCTTGTACGTAGTTATAACGCTCCATGTCAACACATTGAACCCAAGGCTATTAAGCAGCCACATCACATACCTATGGACGACCGACAAAATCGTAAGCAAACGGGAGATGACAGCAAGCTCCAATGTAAGACTCACGTTATGGCGCATAAATTGTCAATTTGGGAGCTTGGTCAGGCATAGTAAGACAAAGATAAATACATCCAAATGTTGTACGAAGTTGATTTTATAGATCATCCGCCTTCGTTTGTCGGTTTTGGTGGCATGTTGGATTCTAAGAAAGTTAAGTGAGTTGAATCCACACGCTCACCGGTGTACCTATGGGCACCTACATAACGCAAAATGTAATGTAATAAACTAGGTTTCTTGCTTGTTGTCCTTGTAACAGATCAGCTAGCTTTTTCATTGACTTATTTTGCAACAGTCGGTATTCTACTGTTTGCAAGTGTATGGCGTAGCTGTAGCTAGTATTGACAAGACCGAATCGATCCCATGAAGACGATGAATACTAGTAATTATCTTTCCTTATTATCTAGCTTAAGAATTATTTTAGATTTTTAATCAAAAGAAAATAAAACTAAGCAAGTAACTAAACAATTAGAAATTTATTGATATCGAAATTTAATGTCTAGGCTTTGAATCCTCCTAAAAGGTTAACATATTAATCTCTTATTATGCAATTGTTTCATTAATTTATTAAACTGTGGAAATTCCTATAGTATGCTAATAACAGACCTTGAGTCTACTAACAACTAATCATAAGGTTTTCAACTAAATTACTCAGGTTAAAGTTTATAAGATTATTTTACGTGAATCTCTCTATTAGGTTTGATTATAATCTGAAAGATTTATATCATCCTATCTCTAAGGTTGCAATCAACTCTTTCCAATTATGGTAGATCTATTCATTAATAAGATTTCTAACTTAAACACTAACAAGATGTTTAGTTACATATTATCAAACGCTAAATCAAACATATATATATATGTTTGATTTATATATATATATATATAATGAATTGAAAACAAAGAGTATATAATTCTAAATCTCCCTGATTATCTTCTATCAAATATTCTTGTGATGTAGAGAATTGATCTTTTATTCCGATGGATTTGTAGATAATTTGTTCGTGTTTTCCACTTCTCTGGACTACAATTGCCTCTTGAGAATGACCACCACGTCTGGAATCCCCCAAGTCTCCGTTGTTGTCTTTATACATAGAATTCTAGGATTTTGGCTAATGAACGATTTGGTGGCTGTGCGTCAAACTTTGTATTACCAAATTCTCTAAAAATCGCGAAACTGCAAGGCCTAAAAGAAGTGCACGGGTAAATACACAGCCATGTATATTCCTTATGTGCGTCAAATCTTTATTTTATGTCATGTTTTTGTTTGTATTCTTTTCCTTTATGTTCATAAAGACAATTATAATCTGTATACACACTTAAAGATAATTAAGTACCAAATATACAACAAAAGTGTAAAATCAAGCAAAATATATGAAATATGGATATAAAATATAGTCAAATATTCATCTATCAATTTTCGAATGCTCTTGTAGTCAATCAAGTCAAAACTTCACAATCAACATTTGGGGATTGATTTATTATTTGGGGGAAAAATACAATGTCCTTTGAAGTAATCCTTTGTAAGGTAACTACGAATTTTCTTATAAACAGAAAGGGTTAGTTTCAAACCTTGTTATGATAAAAACCTTACACGTATGGAGGACCATCACGAACAAATTGATACTGAAAGTCGAATCTTACTAATACTTGACTTAGTACATTGTGTATTTGGAATCGTCCTAGCTATTGTATGTCAGGATTTGTATCTTTCAAGTTAAAGGGTTCCACCGCTATTCAAAAGGTACAAACACACAAGCTTGTTTAAAATTCTTAATAGGTCCTTTTAACTCGTGTAGTGAAGATCTAGGCAAAACAAACATAAACAGACAAAGGACAGCAAGCAAGTCCTCCCGTACTTATTACTGAGTAAATATAGGCGTGTACTATGTCCAGTGGACTTGAGTGGGTAGTATTTAATTGCCATAAACTTTGTTCCTTGTAATTACTCTCCAAAGGCAGTTAAGATAAAGGCAAGACTCTGTAAATGTCAATTACTTACTTACATAATGCACTTATGGGTAAAGGATTTAATGTTGGATAATTCAACAAGCTACATATATATACAACTTAAATGGCCTTGGTCGACCTACTTTTGTTACATTCAACTAAATTGATCTTGTAAATTCATTCTTAATTGAACAAGTATATATCTGTTATGAGATTTTATCACAGTACCTGTAACAGGTTTGCAAGGATGCAAGAAAGCAGTGAAGAGATTGATGAAATTTTAAGCAGAACACTGGATTTAAGGAAGAACTTCAACCTAAAACTTTAGGTAACACACGATTACAACTATACAACGTTTTCCAATGGACTAGGAAATCTCATGTTAAGTGCTTCTCATCTTAATCAACTATCTCTCAATTTTAGTTAACTTCTGGTTTTACGAACAATTTAAAATTTAGTGATAGGAACAGTTAGTAATTCTTTGAAATCCCATCCTCCCTCCATTCTCACAAGTATGTACTTTCTAACATCACAAAGCATATGTACTTTCTAACATCACAAAGCACATTGTTGCATGAATCCAGTGAATAGTCTACAGCTGGGGAAACCTCCAAGTTACAGGTGCTGTTGTCTTGTCTTGGGCTAAAACGACAGAAGCTTCACAGGATACATCTGATTTTGGGTAAGAAAATTATTGCAAAGTTTGCCTCCCAACTCTTTCCTGTCCTCTTACGTATGATGGGGTTTTTCTTGTCTCTCATTCATGCATGGTCCAGTTTTCAGGTTACGGATGGCTGTAGATATTCTTGGTTTCCGCACTCAATCCCACAATATCAACTACTACACTTCTGATCTCGGCAAGATTTGGGTTCCTGAATATACACCGGATGGAAACAACAGCAAGAACTGAACACCAATGTACACCACCCATCTCACCATGTCCCGAGATCATATGCACACGTTTATATTCCCTCTTCAGCATGTGTAAACAATACTAGATTGTGATAAGATCTTGTCTCCTTGGTTTAATTTATCACTTCCCTTCTCTAGAATAAGAACGAGGTACCTGTCCGACTCTTTACATTTTTACTTCGTATCTGTCCCGATCTTCCAAAAATTAGTGATTCCTATTATGAGAAAATCTACCCTGAAACACATACTATTCTCCTGAGAAAACCATCAAGCTTTCTGTAAAAATATTGTATGCTCGTGCATGTGAGTAATTAACAAAGAGATAATCCGCTAAATAATGGATCATAATCATCTTATATCTGTGATATTAATTTGCAAAAATTATAAGAATACAACCTCAATGATTATTAACTGTCGCTTAGTCTTTCTATTGTAACAGGGAGGAATACTTGGGGTAGATATGAAGGTTAGAAAAGGGGGTAGATATGAAAGTTAGAAAAGGAGTAGATGGTGGGTACTAGAGTGCGTTTAATGACTATATATATGCTAAAAAAAAAAAGACTATATATATGCGTTGAATCTCTTGCTTAAGAAGTAGCTAAATGCCAAGTTAATGTCCAAAACTCGGTACTACGGGCTTTTGTTTGTAATCTAAAGACTCCAACTTAACTATATGATCATCTTTATTATTATTGTTATTAAATAAGAAATTATTTTATTTTATTAAAATAAGTCATTAGTGATGATAATCAATTTTTTTTATAAAGTTATAAGAGATTTTCGTAAGGATCTGATTACGAAGTCGATAACTGGCGGCTATTCGCGTGTCATCACTTTTCCAATAAACCTTTTTAATTGATGTAATAGAAGTAAGGATAGTTATGAAATTTCATAATGTAATAATTGTAAATGAGGGAATTTGTCTACAAAACTTACTAAAGTAGCCTGAAAGTATTTCTCGCTTAAAATCTCTTCTTCGTCATCTTTTTGTTCCATTTTATAGTACCTTAGAGAATCCAAAAGTAAAAAAAGTTAATCTTGTTGGACAATTTTGTCCTTTCTCATAAAGTTGGATGACTATTAATTGCATCTTTCGGGTTTTCAATAAATTATCAGTTAAATTACGTAATTTGATTCAGATAAAGATAATAAAGTGGCCCAATAAATTATCTAAATCAATGGGTCAAAGTTTGGGTGAAAAATGGATCTCAATTAGTGTGGACCGGACCCATATCGGCCTTGTGATGGGGAAGCCCGATATGAAAGTTATATATAAAGGTTAAGGTCTCCTACAGTTGCTCATATCAATCGTAAGCATAAGGTTTCTCTGACCCGTTAAAAGAGCTTACATATTGAGAAAACTGTAGAAAGACTTAAACTTCGTGTCGGGAAACACTTTCCATAAAGGTCCTGGGAGATTCGTGACGTTTAGAGCTCAGAAATGACATCAGAATCTGAGACGGAACCGAAATCAGGTATTCCACAATACCTTCGTTTTTAATCCTTTCATGTAAGATCCTAGGTACGTAATAAGGTCTGTACTACGTATTACATATGGTATCAGAGCGGTTACGTGATTGGATTGCTGGAAACGAAGGTTTTTCAGTTTTTCATCTCATATGGTTTTCCTTAAGTTTTAATTCTTTCTCAATGTTTTTATGTATATAATTACGTAAAAGTAGTACGCATAAGGCTAGCTATAAAAAATAGGTCGAAAACGGGACAAACAGAGTAAAAGCTGACATCTCGGAATGTAGGAAATCACCTCTGGGGTCGGTGGGAGACGATCTATAGTATCTGCGGGTAGCAGTATATGGGTAGTTGCGTGCGCTGCTATAGTGCACGCGCCAACCGCGTGTTGACACATCGCTTCAGCGGGCGACATATGAGTGTCATGTGTGCATCATATGCATGACCCACGATTCGCGCTCCCACGAGCGTGGGACGGTGGGCGCATGTCAAGCACGCACCACATCCCATCCATACATGTGGTACAGTCGATGGACAACACGTGGAGGTGCGTGCGAAGTATGTGTCGTACAAGAGGCGCGTGTTTGCAGGTGCGGAGCGCTTGACGCTCACGCGCCAGATGCATCTGGCGCGGAAGTGGTGGGCCACGTCAGCCGTACAGATTTTTCTATAGTATTTTTCAGAAAAACAATTTTAGATTTCCCATAAGAGTGCTCCGGAGTGTTTTGGGTCAGTTTCCGGATTCGAGAAATTCATAAAGTAAGCTTTTCCATTTTTTTGGATTTATTACATTAGTAATAAATTAAAGTTTAACTCCAGAAAAATGAATTAACATATTCTGAATCTGATATCAAGTGAATTTTATGCTTCGGATATCACGTGAGAGAGATACTTCAAGTTTTTGTGTCTCGGGTCTCATGTTTAGTGTTCGGGATTGCATGATAGTCGATTAGAAAAGAAATTGAGACATTCTGAAGCCATTTTTAAGTGAATTTTCATGCAACAAACTTGCAATAAGGGAGATACATGAGGTTCTTGTGTCTCGGGTGGTCGATTCAGTGTCCGATGACACATGATAGTCACTCTATTGAGATTTTTTTTATGAAAGTCTCAAATGAAGTTTTCAGAGAATGTCTTCAGCACTAGTGTGTGACAATGAGACTGTGCATTTTGGTTTTTTGCATTTATTGATGTTACATTGTCACATACCATGTGCCCATAAAGAATGTGAGGATAACATAAAGATGTATCCCTTGTGTTTGTGAACTTTTTGAGTGCCAATGAGGATGTAGTCACCAAAGTGGCCTTTCAAGTCAGTATTTTGAATTGTTCTGCATGCATGCTAGGGGATGTCTCTGATTTTATGTTTGGTTATTCTGCCCAAAGGTGTTGGCCTTACATAACATTTTGAGATGTGAATAAAGGCATTAGATGGAGGAAAGTTGTCACTTAAGTGATTCATTTGCGCAAAGGTGGTAGTGTCATAAGAGTTAATAGTTTGTACTCTGATCGCTTTTATGTGGGGATCTAATTGCAAATATTATGTATTCGGCACAAAGGTGTTTCATAATATGTGTGATCAAATTTTCAGTAAAGATACTATTCAATGGCTTTGAGTATCACTGTTATCCTACATTTGTGTTAATTTAAAGATTATGATCTTGCAGTCACCTTTTCAGTCAACAAAATCAGTGTCATTATTGAAACCCTGACTAGTTTCAATACAAAGAAGTGGACAGAGAATTTATTGAATGTTATAGAGATAGCTGAGGTTGATATGGCCATATGGACGTATAGGCCATCTCTACCTATATCCATGAGCTCGAGAGTTCATAAAGCAGCCTATGAAACCTGGGATCGGTCTAACAGATTATATTTGATGACCATTAAGAGATCCATTCCTAACCATCTACTAAGTGGACTTCCAGACACAGACATAGCGAAGGAGTTTCTTGATAATGTCTCTCAGAGGTACACAGTCTCACCTATTGTTAAAACAAGTGCCTTGATGAAAGAATTATTCTCCATAAGGTATATATGAGAGAAAGGGGAGTAATGAAGTACATATCGAGAGTGATTCATCTTCACAGTAGATTGAAGATGTTGGGACTTCAATGTTTTGATAGCCAATTGCATTGATGAGGAGGAGAAACTCGAGCTTACTATTCCTACGGCCCTCGAAGCAACTAAAGAGAAAGCAAAGATGAAGCCCGCTAAGTTCAAAGGTAGAAAGACTAAATCTTCTCCATATGCTAACGTTGGTCAAACCAGTGTTGGTAAAGGTCCTAGGGACATAAAGAAACTAGTAGTATGAGGTTTAAAGGAAAGACTGTGACCATCGGGTTACTCTTTGGCTTGTCAATTATGAATATAATTTTCTATAGTCGCATTAAGTACATATGGTGGCTATTTAGTGGAGCATTTGATCAAGGTACTTCCAGAATGCAAAGGTTCATATCCAAGATAAATCCAAATAAAGAAAAGGAGAAACTGATAGTTCACAGCAATAAAAAAGTGGAAGTAATATCTATAAGGGATGTATGTACTGAACTTTGTTGTAAGGTTCATTTGGGTTTTACATGACACATTTTATATGTGATCTTTTGATCAATTTTAGACAAAGAGGGTTAATGTTTTATATTTAATGCTTCTATTGTACATTTTTTATTTAATGCAAAACATAATGGTACAACTTTCTTGTCATATGGTTTGTATAGAATGTGTCTTACCCTGAATTAGATAAATGCTTCTTCGTATCTTGCTAAACAAGTTATGAACTGAAGAACCCTGATGAAAGAGAAGTCATATATGGTGTTGCGTAAAATTTTAAGCCACATTTCAAGAGCTAGGGTTGAGAGATTGATCAAGGAAATCATTTCTCAATTCTAGATTTTGATGATCTGGGAACATGTGTTGACTGTTGCAGGGGTAAGTTGACTAATAAAGACATTGAGGTCAACTCATGCTTCTGACTTGTTAAGTCTGATATATAAAGATATCGGTAGACCTTATATAGTTGCATTGTGCAATTCTAAATGTATTTTGAAATTTGTTGATGATTATTCCCATTACTGTTATGTGTTCTTGCTTAAAGACTTAAGGTTGAGAACTAATTGGGAAAATTCATCAAGATAGTCAAATTTGACCGTGGAGGAGAATATCATGGCAAACATGGTGTTTCAGGACTTTAAAAGGTTTGTTTGCCAGATATATGGAATCAGTTGGAATAGTGACTTAATCCACTATGTCGAGTAGTTCTAAGCAAAATGATGTGTTGCTGAAAGGCATAACAGGACCCTAAAGGACTTGAAGAAGTCAATGCAGAACAAGACTAATCTACCTAATTATCTAAAAGCTTAAAAACCCAACCTTGCACATATTCGTGTATGGGGCTGCCCTACTGAGGTAGTATAATCCTTATAAAGAAAGATTGCATGCTCGTTTCATTCATTGTTATTTTGTAAGATATCTAACAATTTTAAAGCTACAGATTTTACTGTAGAGGAGGGACCAGAATAGTGGAATTACAAACAACTAAGTTTCTGGAATATGATGTCTATGATGATGGTGGGCCTATTGACCCTTCAGATGATAGTAGGGTAGATACTACAGTTATTATGTACCCGCCACTTGTACAGTTAGATACAGTGGATCTAGGTCTTTGTACAATGCCTATATAGGAACAGGAACCCATACCTGTAGACACAGAGGTTCCTGGGGGTACAAGATCTAATACAATTAAGTAAATTCACTAGAGTGAGATGACCTGCTATCCCATCTGATTACATAGTCTATTAGGTGTACAGGATTATGCTATTAGACATGTTACGGATCCAGTTACATTTACAGAAGTTGTTTCTGGACCCAATGTGGATGTGTGGTGAGATGCGATGAATGACAAGATGCAAGCCATGAAGTATAGTAAGATTTGAGAGCCAGTTGATTTACATCAGAACTGCAAACTTGTCAGTTATAAATGAAGTTTTAAGGCCTGAAGAAATTTAGGATAACGGTCAGCAGCTTATGGGCTTGCTCAGTTGCCTAATAGTTCACTCAGAGAGAAAGGTTAACTTTATGTTACCTTTTCTCTCATATCCTTGTAGGATACATTTTGAGTGATTAAGGCAATTGTAGCTCATTATGATATAGAGTTATATCAAATGGCTGTCAAAACTGCATTCCTGAATAAAGACCTTTGTGAAGAGGTCTATATGGTACAGCCTGAAGGATTTCAGGATCCAGATGGAACTGACATGGTTTGCGAGTTATGTAGATCAATATATGGTTTTCATCAAACCTTCCAAAAGTGTTACCTTACATTTGATGAGATTGTGGCCTTGTTCGGCTTCATGAAAAATAAAGTCAAAAAGATGCTTATACTTTGAGGTCAAGGGGAGTAAAGTTATCTTCCTATTACTGCATGTGGATGATATATTGCTCACGTTAAATTACTTGACCATGTTGTATGAGGTTAAGCAACTTTTGGTCAAGAACTTTGACATGAAAGACCTTGGTGTAGCATCTTCTATCCTTAGTATTCAGATTTACCAAGACAGATCTTAACACTAATCAGATCTCTCATAGAATGCATACATTGAGTATGTGTTACAAAGGTTTAATACGGTTAACAGTAAACCTGTCGTAGCACCTATCTCTCATAGTGAGAGATAATCTTTGGCACAGTATCCAAAGAATAATGTAAAGATAGAGGTTATGAGGAATGTTTCGTATTCTGGTACGGTTGATAGCCTGATGTATGCTAGGCTATGTACTAGGTAGGACATTACATTCACTGTTTGACTATTTGGTCAATATCTGGTTAATCCAATTGTAGACCATTGGAATGTAGTCTGGCGAGTGTTGAGATACTAAAGGGAATCAATGATTATATGTTGACATATAGAAAAGCCAACAGACTAAACCTCATAAGGAATTCAGATTTTAGCTATGTGTCTGGATGATCAAAAGTCCACTTAAGATTGCAGTTTTAAGTTTGCAGATGGTACAATATCGTGGAAGTGTGTCAAGAAGAAACAGGTAACTTCCTCGACTATGCATGCAGAGTGTATGCTATTGGGCTGCTTCACAGAAGATTTAACTCAGAAACTTGATTTCTAAGTTATCTCTGGTTGCTTTAGTGGCTAAACCCATTTGGTTATATTGTGGTAATCTTCTTACCATGTTGTTTAATAACAACAAAGAATATCATAGGTTCTTAGCATTTAAAGGTCAATTATTTGGTCATAAAGGTGTTGATATGAAAAGGTGACATTAAGGTTTGGAGCATTTAAAAACTGAGCAACTGTAAGTCGATCCTTTAACTAAAGGACTTCACCCACTTGTCTTTGTGATACAAGTATACAGTATGAGTGTTTTGACATCCTTAGATACTATTATTAGTGGATCGTTATGTTTGCTCTATGTACATTTGTACATTTTGATGTATTATGATAGTATGATGGTTCATCAACGAAGATGATCATCGTTTATCCTCAGTAATACATGTTATCTTACATTGTTATAATACGTATGAAAGTCTTAAGATTTATGTCAATCTTAAGAATTTAAAGGTCATAAGGAATATATACAGATTGACCTTGTGCCTATGCCATTTAGACGCATACAGTTTTAGTACGAGTATCCATAAATTTGACATGACATAGGGGGATATAAGTTTTTAATCCCATAAAGGTTCTTTAATGCAGCTTGCATTCAGTTGGAGAACATAAAGGTTTTCTCTAATGCAGTTTAGAATTTGGTGGGAGGAAACAAGTTTTCTCTAATGCTGTTTAGCACTTGGTGAGAGAAAACAAGGTTATCTAATACAGTTTGGCATATGCGGTTTAGTATAAAGTTGGAGAATTGAGACCTACAAACAAAGATGATATAATTTAGATCATAAAGGTATCATCCTAGATTGCTACACTCCATTTTCCCATTCACATTGGTGAGGTATTAGGTATACGTGATTGTGTTAGATCTGTTTCACATATGACACATGTATTTGATGGTATCGAAAGCCTTGCAAGATGGAATGATGGACTTTCGTTATCTTTGGATCAAATGTTTTGTTTTTAAAACTTAGTTTACTAATTCAGTAGTGTAGCTTAACCGAGTTTTTAAACTAGCGTCAAAAACTACAATTGTTGGACAATTTTGTCCTTTCTCATAAAGTTTGACAACTATTAACTGCATTTTTTAGTTTTTCAATAAATTATCAATTAAGTTACGTAATTTGATCTAGATAAAGATAACAAAGTGACCTAATAAATGATCTAAATCAATAGGTCAAAGTCTGAGTGAAAAATGGATCCCAATTAGTGTAGATCGGACCCATATTGGCCTTGTGATGGGGAAGCTCGATATGGAAGATATATATAAATGTTACCTGCAGTTGCTTATATCAATCGTAAGTATAAGTTTTCTCTGAACCGTTAAGAGAGCTTACGTGTTGAGAAAATTGTAGAAAGACTTAAACCTCATGTGAGGAAATACTTTCCATAAGGTCTTGAGAGATTTGTGATCGTTTGGAGCTTGAAAACGACATCAGAATCTGAGATGGAACCAAAATCAGGTATTCTGCATTACCTTTATTTTTAATCCTTTCATGTACGATCCTGGGTATGTAATAAGGTATGTACTACGTATTACAAATCTCTCTTAAGCCTCTCAACTTATTGCAATTTAGATATGTCTATGCAGTAAGGTAGCTAGTGTATTAACTTACTAACCAAACAACTCAATATCGAACATGATAAAGAGATAATGTCGCTCTCCTCTTCCTCTCTCTCTACTACATTTATATGTTAATATTTTTTGCTTCTAATGGATTTACTTAGACATGTATTTAGATATGGATTATAGCTTTTGAGTCTATTAAATTTATCTCAGTTATTGAGGTCTTGAATAAGGGACAATGAGAAGAATTCTTATAACTTATTTTAGTATAATTTATTTATAGATATGGTTTGATTCTCATAGTTGTTATGCCTAATTATTGTCAATTTATTGTGGTTAACATTTATGTTTTTACTGTCATAATCCATAAAAAAGATATAATTAAATCACCATCTCCTCCATAAAAAAAAGGTCAAAAAGGAAAAAAAGAGAGAAGGTAATCAATAAACATGTTATTAAGATTAATATGATGATGATTTAAAATTATTTTGAGTTAAAATTTCAAATTGTAGATTGGGGATGATTCTCCTATGGGATGATTCTCCTGTGGGACAAGTCAGGAAACTAGGGAGTAAAGAACAAGGTGTTGTATATGGACTAATTTAAACTAAATTACTAAAGTTTGATCATTAATATTATTATTTGATTATGACTATATTGTATGAGTACCTGTAGAGCTGCCAAATATGTTATAATTCAGAGAAGGTCTTCAAATTAATATAAAGCCTTAATCTAAAGTAGTTAAAGTGGATCTTGATATGGAATTTAGTAAACTCTAAGAGATAAACGGTTAGGGTTAAGATGTTTTATGTTAGTTGTATGGTTGATTTGATTCGAATGAGCTATGATTGAGAATAAGGGAGAATCAAGTGGATGAGATCAATGGTGATAATGTTGCATAGATTATTGGGGTTCCAAATGAAACCAATGAGTATGTACAAAAGTTGATGACACTTTAGGAGGAGTACAAAATCAATAATCACAAAATTGTAGTTAAGTAAGTATTCGAGAAAGTAAGGGGTGCATGAACAAAGAAGTTTCTAGTAGAACTTTATTCTATACATGCTAGATCTCTTTTTGTGGCTAAACACCAATTACATTATCATCATGTAGTTATTAGATAACATAATCGGCATTGATGATTGAAAGTAGTTTGGTAAGGGATGTTTCTTCTTGAGCTATCTCTATAAGTAGTCTTGCATATTTCCTCAAGGAATAGGGGCTAAATGTTGTAGACAATATATGAGTAGATACGTAGTTGTATTAATGGCGATTTATGCATCATACAAAATTGAAATTGTTAATTGATAAATAGGCATGTAACAATGTGTAATTTAATACAAACTAACTTCATTTTTTTAAATTTTTATGTATTTTTTTATCTTAACAGGTTGCGCATGAACTATCCTTCAAGTAAATGAAGATGGCAAAGAATAATGTTTAGAATGATATCAATATCAACGAGATGTTGGATGTTGAAAGGGTCTTAAAGTAGGAGTATGGGAAGCTGAAGGTAATGTTATTGTTGGAAATTTATGCTAACATTTAAATAAACTATTTGTAAAGAGT
>JANZXV010000004.1:10405133-10416459 GCA_027576455.1 Erythroxylum roigii | reverse complement strand
GATGGTTCCTCACTGAGTTCGCAAAACTCACCCAAAATTTGCATATATTTTTCAGGCCTTGAAGAGTACCCCGTTAGTCACAGGAGTATACCTACTACAGGCAAGAGAAAGTTAGAGGTCGGGATTAGTTCGTGTCTGCATTAGTGTTCCGTAAAAAAAAAAGTATTACGTAATCTCTGTAAACTGATGCTTTGTATTTATAGTGAGCCCAATTTGGTTATGGTTTTTTGTTCATTAAATGACTTTTGTAAATTATTGTTGAATGATTGTAATAACTGAAAATGTTTATTTCTGAATGTGGGCTCAGATTGTTACTGTCTATTCCGCGTACATGAGTGTAATAAACCCAAAAAAAAAATATTGATACTGAGTTTCGACTGACTGATGTAGCACGCCACCCTCGCGGGCCACGGACTCGGATATCACCAACGATGTCGGGTTCGGGTCACGCGGGAGTGGGGCGTTACATGAACATATCTTGTTTCTGGATAAGATATACTACTCACTTCCCACTAGCTTCCTTGAGTTTTGCAAATCTTGCAACACACTTCCCACTGGCTTCCTTAGGTTTTACAAATCTTGTAACACATTTGTAATATGGATTGTACAACCAGAATCAATCCACCTTGTGTCATGACAAACTTCAGCCATATTAGATTCAAAACAAACTAGTGAGATTAATTACTTTTCTTTTCAAACCATTCCTTACATTTGACATAATCCTTCTTCATGTTTCCTTTCTTCTTACAAAAGAAGCACTTGGATTCCTTCTTAATGTCAACTTGGATAGGTATTTGACCTTTTCCCTTTAAGTTTCCTTGATTTTTCTTCTTGCCTTGAACAACTATATGTGCACTCTGAGAACTCTCTCCCTGTTCCATCGATAATTTCCCTTCTTCTTGGACACACATGGTTATTAATTCATTTATTGACTGCTTATCCTTATGTGTATTATAAGAGATTTTAAAGGATTTGTATGGTGGTGGAAGGGTGTTCAAAATGTAATGCATGAGGAAAGAATCAGACATCTTAACCTCTAGTTTCTTTAACTGAGTCGCAATATCCCTCATCTTCAAGATATGCTCACGCACACCTCAGACACCATAAGTCTTATAGATGAAAACTTCATAATTAGGGTGCTTACAAGTGCTTTGTCTGAAGTTTCGATCTGCTCATCAACAGTCTTCAGTAACGCACGAACATTGTCATGTTGTTCTACGGAACTATGAATGCCATCAGAAAATTTTGTTTTAATGAACATCACACTTAGGCGATTAGATCGTTCCCAACATTCACAAAGCACAATTTTAGCTGTAGTGCTGGCTTTTGTTACCTTAGGTTGTTCGTCCTTTCGGATAGCATAATTAATGTTCATCCACCCCAAATGAAGAAGAATTCTCTCCTTCCAAATCTTATAGTTTTCACCCCTTAATTTGTGAATTTCACAACATATATAAGAGAAACTAACAGTTTGAATAATTGCATAAATTAAACATACATGCTACTTATCAATAATTGAGGCTAACAAACTATATATATGTATTACCAATGTAAAACAAATCTTAAAAGGCATAAATAAAATGACATAAAAATTACTTGTGGGCTAAATTTTTAATTCAAACATATTTATGTTAAACTATATGATAAAACTATCAAATTATACACCAATTTTTAATACCCGTGGGTAAATTAGAAAAATAATTTGATATTTCATCCTAATTAATTATTAAAATATAATAAAAATTCATGTGGGATAAATTTTATTATACTAAAATAATTAATTACAATTAGAAGTCTCAAAACTTTATGTGATTAATTACATAAATATATAATTAGGGTTATTGTGGCTAAGTCCTAATAATTAATCACTAAAAACTTTTTATCCATGATGTTATTCACAAGGCCAAAAAATAGATATAATAGTCACGGAATAATCTATTGCAGATTACAGTTATTCAAATATAATATCGACATATATAATATACAGACATAAGCCATCAGTTCAGATAGTTGAAGCTTACCATGCCCTCCCATAAGGGTGCTGGTTCAAGTCCCAGCCTTAGCATTTGTTGTTTAGCAGCTAAAACCACATAAAAAGATGCAGTCAACACCAACAAATAAAACGGCATAGTCTTCTTCAACCAAGTCACGACCCATCGGATGCTCCACAAAACCATCACAAAATGCATTTTTTAAATGTAGAAGCACTTCTAAAATATTTAATAAAATATTTCTACCTTTAAACTAAAGAAAAAATCCAAAAACAACTCTAAATCGAAAGTTTTTGAACATGAAAATTTTCCAGAATTTTGAAATTCTCCAAAAACTTCAGACAGAGGCTAACCTTACTTTAATACCAAATGTAAGCACATTCTAACATATATTTAACAATAATATACACTAAAATAAGTAGATAAAATAAATGCGGAAGAAAACAAAATTACCTCTTGTCATTGTTGTTTGTTTTTGAAGAGTTGCGTTTTTAGAATGCTTTTAAGCTCTCGATGATGTATGTTAACAAAAGAGAACATAAGTTTAGGACCCAAAAAAACAAAACAACTATGCGAATATGCTTCCATCTGGGGGCGAATCTAAAATTTTTTTGAAATGGGGGCAAATTTTTAATGGAATAATTTTTTTATGAGAGCAAAACTTAAAATAATAAATTTTTACACGAAATTTTTTCAAGACAGTGGAAATTTTTTTGGGGGGCAGGTTTGGCACGATCGCCCGTGCTTTCATCAAATCCAATATCAATTATCATAAAATCAGGAATTTATACCCACTAACGTGCATAAGGTTTGGACCATTTATGGCACAAGAAGAAGAAAAGTTCTCACCACATAAAGTAAGAGAGAAAACAGTTATCACTTGGTTAAATATACATGGCTGCTTTGGCATATTTTTATAAATATCTCAAGGTTATGTAAAAGCGGAAGTCGACCAGATTGTCCATTCAAAAAGTCTACAACAATTTCATGCAGATCTTTTCAAGACAAAATCTCTTACTTAGGTTCACATTTATTATATTCAATTAAATAAAAAATATTTATCTGAATTATTCAATATTTAAAATATTAACATTAATACTCTCAAAAAATAATGAATTAGATGTTTCATAAATCAATTTTTTAAAAAAATTGGATCAAATCTAAATTTTTTTTGAATTCAACTTAATCTAATTCTACTTAATTTTAAAGAAGTTGAGATAAAGAGTGAGGTGGGACTTTAAACAAGCTATTGATCTTTTATCCAACATGCCTTATTCCAGGGAAGAGTATTTTACTGGTAAAAGCTCTCCAAAGTCCAAACCTCTGGTGCTAGAAATGAGAAATCCCCAATGCTGCTAACAATAGCGAATAGAAAAAACATAATTAATAAAAACGTTAAAAGGGTTCCCGCGAGCCAACGGTACAAGTGGCGGTTCAAAAAAGATTTGAGGAATGGCGGGAAATGGCAAATAAAATAATTCGATGGCGGGGGTCATCATTTACCCACGTTCCCTTTCACATCCTGCCAACAACATTCCATTTTTCTCATTTTACTTGCAATACTTACTTCCCAAATTACCCCTCCCCCTCCCCCTCCCTCTCCTCTCCCATGGATCGCCAGAGGATCCCAACCCGAAGGAGCTTGAAGAGGAAGCTGGACAACGATTTCGAAGATCGCCAATCTCTGGACAACGGAGGAGATTCCGTCGAGGCTCGACGAGATCTAGCCCGAGTTCTACAAGGCCAAGTTCATATCCTCAACTCCTCCTTCTCGTCTCTCGAGGCCGATCGAGCCGCTGCCAAGCGTGCCACCTACTTCTTCTCTCAGCTCGCTAAGAACGGTGAAGTTTTCCACCATTTATTATGATTCTTGAAGAGGATTGTTAATCTGTTTCGGAATCTTTTGCTTAGTGCGTGGAGTTTGTTTTCCTATTTCTTTTCGGTTAAGTAATTGAATGCATGCGTTCATGCAGAAGAAATAGTGAATCTGATCGTGGATTCTGGAGCAGTGCCTGCTTTGGTGATGCATCTTCAACCACCTCCGGTTTCGAGAGTTGATGGCGGTTCAATTCCTTACGAGCACGAAGTGGAAAAAGGAAGTGCGTTTGCTTTGGGGCTTCTTGCCGTCAAAGTAAGCAAAATCACGCGAATCCGTCATTATTTGGATACGATTATGAATTCCTAGTTTTGTTGTGAAGACTATCACTATTTGGTTTTTATTCGCGTGGTTGCATGTGTCTCTGTATCAAAACAGCCAGAACATCAACAACATATAGCAGATGCTGGAGCTCTGTCCCATCTTGTGGGCTTGTTGAAGATGTGGAGGAATTGTAGTAACTCCCGCGCTGTCAGCGGTGCTATTAGGAGAGCAGCTGAAGCTATCGCTAACCTTGCTCATGAGAATAGTGGCATCAAAACAAGTGTCAGGTGTGACCTATCTTTCTTTGCTTAATTTGCTAACGATTCTGATGTAATTATGATTTCCTTGTTTTGATAATTGTTATTTGCGTAATTAGGATTGAGGGCGGAATTCCGCCTCTTGTTGAACTGCTTGAGTTTCATGATATAAAAGTACAGAGAGCAGCTGCAGGTGCACTGCGCACCCTTGCGTTTAAGAATGATGAGAACAAAAATCAGGTGGATCAGTAATGCTATTGCTAAACTAAAGAAATACTGATTTATTTCCTTATGTAGACACGTATAATATTGGTTTCATTGATGTGAAATCTATTTGTAGATTGTAGAATGCAATGCTTTGCCCAGTCTGATATTAATGCTTCAATCTGAGGATACAACAGTACATTATGAAGCGGTTGGTTGATTTTCAATCTGTTTTATAACTGTACTCCAGTCCTCCATTATTATTTTTATTGGCTGTTGTAATGACTTTGCTAGAGACTGCCAGGTTGGTGTGATTGGAAATCTGGTTCATTCATCCCCAAATATAAAAAAAGAAGTTCTTCTAGCTGGAGCCTTACAACCTGTCATTGGATTATTGAAGTAATTCTTTATCTGTCTGCCCGTTTTTCTTTTACTCATGATTTCGAATACATTCTTCTTAGCTTTAAAGTTTGGCAGTTCCTGTTGTTCAGAAACCCAAAGAGAAGCTGCTTTGTTGTTGGGTCAGTTTGCTGCTGCCGATTCAGACTGCAAGGTACATTTATAATTTATTGGCACTTGATGGACTTGAATATGTGTCTTCTGCTTTTGCCTTTAGGTGGAGGATTATCTTTTTGATGTTAGAAAGTTGATGCAGGTTCATATTGTTCAGAGGGGAGCTGTAGGGCCATTAATTGATATGCTTGATTCACCTGATGTGCAACTTAAGGAAATGTCAGCCTTTGCTCTTGGGAGATTAGCACAGGTTATTATTTCTGTAATCCCATGTGGTTGACTTGATCTATTTATAATCTTTTTGCTTTACCTTTTACTTCATTTCTCTGTGCAAATGAGTTTGTGTGGATCAGTGTTGTTGCGTATGCCTGGTTGCAGACCAATTTCAATTTTTATGTTTATTGTTATCTTATTTTGTTGATTTAGGAGGCACACAACCAAGCTGGCATTGCTCATAGTGGTGGTATATTGCCATTGCTTGATCTTCTCGAGTCTAAAAATAGTTCTTTGCAGCACAATGCTGCATTTGCACTATATGGTCTTGCAGATAATGAGGTACAGTCCTACATTTGGTGCAACTTAAACCTTGGTTTGTGGTAAATATTAGTAGTTTGTCTCTAACCTAAAATGGTTGTATTTCTAATTTTGGGGACTGTAGGATAATGTTGCAGACATTGTCAAGGTTGGGGGTGTTCAAAAACTCCTAGATGGAGAGTTCACCGTTCAGGTATGGTTCCTTGCATGATGATGTTTGAATTGCTGTTGCATATCATCCTGAAATCAGATCATATGGTAGGAAGATCCCTGGTCTCCTTTTGACTCCCTTAACTTAGTCACTGCCATGTTATTGCCTTGCAGCCAACAAAGGAGTGTGTTGCAAAGACATTAAAAAGATTGGAGGAGAAGATTCAAGGAAGGGTAAGTTCTCTTGCATGTAAAGCTTCTCCTTGCCCTTTACATCTTATTTCAGCTCTGTTAAGTTTGTCCAGAATGGTAATATTATTATATCACTACTTTGGTCATTATGTTACAAATAACTTGGAGATTCTTTTTGCTCCTCTTGACAGGTACTGAGCTATCTCTTGTATTTGATGAGGATTGCAGAGAAGCCTATTCAAAGACGAGTTGCTTTGGCCCTTGCTCATCTTTGTGCACCTGATGATCGAAAAGCCATTTTTCTCAACAATAATGGTACAGTTCCTGAATCCATAGAACTAAATACTTAGCTATTAGCTTTTGGATGTAATACAGATGCGAGACTGATTTCTTAAAAGGCATTTTTCTTCAACATTTCTCTTCAGGGTTGGAGTTGCTGCTGGGGCTTCTTGAGTCTGGAAACCCGAAGCAGCAACATGATGGTTCAGTGGCCTTGCACAAGTTGGCCACAAAAGCTACTTCAGTCTCTCCTGTGGATGCAGGTCCTTTATCTCCAACCCCACAGGTGAATTGCCATTTGTTTTTGGTCAATCTTTCTTTTTCATGTGACTTGTCATGTTTTCTTATTTAAGAATGAATAAGTTTTTGGTTGTTTCACTTTCAACATTTTCCTGGTTCTATCCTCTTCTAAAACTTATAATTTTCTACTTATAACAGTTTTAGATAAATCCTATCAAGTCCTTTTGTAGGAATTGATGGGATAAAGTTTTTGTCATTGTAATTAATTTAGTATTCTATTGTAGTCTGTGCACAAAATAATCTCAAGGATTACAACAATGCCCCCTTTTTTTCATATGCTTGTCTGCTTAGCACTATATAGTACGTAAAGATGGACTTCAAACTTTAGTTTACTAGATCAGCAAGAAATGTACATAAATAAGCACAATTGTTGGTTGCGGTCTGTTCTTTTAAATTGTTTTCTCCAGCAAGTGGTTATGTATGTCTGGTTTGACCAGATTATTTTGGCAACTGCTTCTTTTTTCAGTTTAGCAATTATCTATAAGAAAGTAAAGTGGTTCTCAATTGTGAGTTGCTTCCCTGCATTGTCCCAGATCCCTGTTTCTGCAAATGGGTATCCTGTGATTGTAAAGCATGAAAGGTTATCATTATTAGTGGTCTATGAGGACTCTGATCTGATTTATGCTTCTGTCTTTGTTAGCTAATTTTTAGCTAATAGATGAGATTTTTAGAGAACAAGACATTTAACTTTTATACTTAATTTCTACTCAAGGTATATCTGGGCGAGCAATATGTGAATAATCCTACCCTGTCTGATGTTACATTTTTAGTTGAAGG
Source organism: Erythroxylum roigii (assembly GCA_027576455.1). Taxonomy (NCBI): domain Eukaryota; kingdom Viridiplantae; phylum Streptophyta; class Magnoliopsida; order Malpighiales; family Erythroxylaceae; genus Erythroxylum; species Erythroxylum roigii. Next base: position 10,409,122 of record JANZXV010000004.1, on the reverse strand, counting down.
TAGGTAATCGTTCTTCTACATGTTCAGTTTTATGAATTGATATACTTAAGATCTTTTTTGTGTTGTTAGATGTGGAAGCTTTATTGTGGTAATCCTTGAAAATTCTGTTAAATTTATCAACAGGAAAGCGATTCTATGCACACAGAATCTGTCTTCTTGCTTCTTCGGATGCTTTCCGTGCAATGTTTGATGGGGGTTACAGGGTAAGAATTGATTCATTCAAGTCTATCACTGTTGCTCATTTGGTTCATTTCATCTGACACATGCATTATGCACTCTCTTAGAGTTAGAATGTATTAAAATTCTTCCTTTTCATAACCTTTTTATAGTTGCTTGTGTGCTTGGCTGCTAAAGACATTAATTTGCAGGAGACAGATGCAAAAGATGTGGAGATTCCAAATATCAGATGGGTTGTATTTGAGTTGATGATGAGGTGCGAGTTTGAAATTCTTCTGCTATCTCATATGAATGCAAGTGAGTTGCACTGCCTAATAATTTGTTATGTGTGATTCTAGGTTCATATACACGGGAACAGTGGATGTGAATATTGATATTGCTCAGGATCTCCTCAGAGCGGCTGACCAGTATTTGCTAGATGGCCTCAAGCGACTTTGCGAGTACTCAATTGCACAGGTTAGCTATCAATTTCAGAGTTGCCTCTCAATGGTAGCTGACTTTTGAAAGTTGATCTGATGAATTCCTTTTGCCTTATTAAGGACATTTCTGTGGAAAACATTTCACTTATGTACGAGTTATCAGAAGGTTTCAATGCTGTTTCATTAAAGGAGGCATGCATACTGTTCATATTGGAGCATTTTGACAAACTGAGTGCTAAGCCGTGGTATGTTCTATTTCATGTCTATATAGGTTCCTTGGAATGACATCAAAGCAGTGGCTTAAGACTTTGTCTAAACCTATATTTCCATTGTTGTTATCCGACAGATAGAATTGAACCAGCTATATAAACACTTCTAGGATAATCTAAATTTTGATTTTTTTTTTTAATTTTTAATGATGATCTGCATCTTATGTTTGTGATTAATTCCAAATAATTAATGCTTTTGCTACGATTTTTCTGTGTTAGGTTATCAATGCCCATTGGTCCAATTTTCTTTGAATGATTAAATTTAAGATTCAATTAAAGCAAGTTTAGCCTTTTGCAAGTTAATCGTTTAATATTTGCAGGTGTTCATGTTTGATCCGACGGATAATGCCTGAGACACGCAATTACTTCACGAAAGAACTTACCAAACCTATCCAAGCTAACTTGAGGCAATTGTAGGTGGTTTTGCCTGAGGCATGGATATTGAACATAACATCAAATAGGTGTATATAATCTTTTAGATTTTGGAACTAACGTGAGCCAATTTTGGCTGATTGTCTTTATCAGAAGTCTCATGTTAGCTCTTTTCTTTATCAACGAATATTTTCTTAGTGCAGTCAGCTTATTCACTTGTGTTTTATTCAGGAAATGTCCTTTCGATTACTCACGCAACGGATTGTAATATAACAATAACTACAGTTCAAACATCAACTCATAAGGTTGGATTTAGATACACATTTGATATAACTCACAATAACTACAGTTCAAACATCAACTCATAAGGTTGGATTTAGATACACATTTGATATAACTCAAAAAACTACAATGCAACTTATTTAGACTTACGATTGTTCATCTTGAAACAGAATATGTTATTAGCACTAAGTGTTAAAATGGGGCTTGATTAGTGATCATAATTTATATGTATTAATAATAATATTAATAAAATTAATTATTTTTCATTTGTATTTCTTATTTAATAGTATAATAAATATTTTGGTTATTTGATGGATGTATTAGATTAAAAATTATAGATATATAAATTAATTTTTTCTTTACTAATTAGGGTTATAAAAGTTTTTCAACCAAGTTTTAAGAGAAGCTAAGTTTAATAGAGAACATGGAGGAATTCTTTTTATTTCTCTATAATAATGATGTTTTTTTTGTATTAAGTAATATTTTGTTCTAATTATTTCAGACAATTAATTTATTTATGATCTTAAAGTTATGAATGTTAATGTTAATTTTATATTTTAAAATTATGTTATATATGTTGTATTAGAGCTGGATAGACAATTTGTCTATTTATTTTACAATGATTGTTTAATGATGATTGCTAATATTTGGGTGTTTGAAGACTTTTGTCATTATCCACTATCAATGGTTTTTAATGAGAAAAATAGAAATAAGCTAAGTATGAGATATGCATGCTTGGACTTTATTTGAAACCGTGTGTTTATTATTTGTAGTATCACAAAATTTAGACCATAAAAATCTACTCAAACATAAGGATGAAATAGTTCAAAAGCATTAATTTTGACTTGGACACTGTTGCTTGCAATTTTGTCTTAATTACATATATAAGAACAGAATACAGAAAAGGTAAATTTTTATTGTTACCGTAGTTGCATGCATTGTACAATGGGGGTTGAATATCATATGTGTATAAATATGAGGAGTATTGTCATAATGGGACATTTAAGATGCATTACTTAAATAAATAATCGTGAAGTATTTGGTTGATGAGAGCAAGTTAACATTTTGGGTTCTCTAGAGGCATGATTGATTATTCATATATTTAAGAAATTTTCTTTTAGAATAGAATATTGGCTTTTAACATTATCACTCTTCTTTTTTATGTTCCTTTTGATCAAAGAAAATGCTTGAAATAGTTACCTCTATTAGCTAGTTTTTGTTAATGTTTTGGACATGTAATACTATTATTGAAATTAAAAAATAAGTGCTATGTTTTGAATTTACACATGAGATTATAAAAGGATAGTTTGTTAGTCACCAATGTTGGAATACTAATTAAATGAATTTTGTGTGTATAAATAGTCATTTATTCATAAAATATTAATGCCTATTATTGAATTAATTATATGAAAAATGACGTTTATTACTTAGTAAAATTTTATAATTTACCCAAAAGTAAGTTAATACTCTACGACTAATAAACAAAATCAATATTTGCTTATCAAATACGTCTTGTATTTAAAGATACTGATTATATTTGATGAATTTTGTTTGATTATCTGATAAAGTTTGTATGTAGTATATTCTAAATGCTTAATTATTTAAATCTTATAATTTATTAAGCATTTATGTATTTGTAGTTATTTCTCTTCATTTGCATGCTTCTTCTATTATTGTGTTTAATGGTTTGAACTTCTTTGAATGGTGTGAACAAATCAATTTTTATTTAGATGTTATGGGTCTTGACTTAGCATTATTAAAAGAAAAACTTACTGCTATTACGAATATGAGTAATAAGGTTGAGAAGCCAAATTATGAAGCAAGAGAAAGGTCTAACATTTTATGTCTTAATTTCATACAAATGACCATTGCCAATAACATTAAGATCACTATTATATAAACTGAAAGTGCTAAAGAATACCTTAAACTTATGGAAGAGCATTTTTGTCTTATAATTTTTTTTTAGTTGGTGCACTAACTATTAAACTCTCGACCATGATGTTTGATAGATCATAGATCTTACACTAACATGTCCTACAAATGACATATTTTGCAACAAATTTAAAGACCTTAGGCATGACAATCAATGACTGCTTCTAAATGCAATTCATTATAATGCCATTACTTCTTGAGTATGGAACTTTTCAAATTAATTATAACGTTATAAAAGACAAGTAGAAAGTTAATAAATTGTCCAGTATGCTCATTTAAGAGAAAACAAGGCTAAATAATCAAAGAGTTCATTCAATTAACTTTGTGAGTTAAGAAGTTAGTAAGATTCACAAGTCACAGGCTAAGAAATTTAAGAAAAAATTTCCTAATAAAGCATCACAAGTTGCTACCAATGTTAACAAGAAGGAACAAAAGATATATAAGTGTCATTCTATAAGAAAGAATGACACTATCAAAAAGATTATCTAAAATGTAAGGCTTGGTTTGAAAAGAAAAGTATATCTAACCTTTTTGAATA